>JAQJVL010002121.1:0-111307 GCA_035578905.1 Stictocephala bisonia
AAATATTATAAGAATTTCATTTGAATAAAATATTATAAGAATTATCGAAATTAGATTGTGCAATTATCAAATGTGAATAAAATATTATAAGAATTTCATTTGAATAAAATATTATAAGAATTTTGATTTCATTTTTTTTGGTAGTTTTAATAAGAATATTGATAACTTTTTTGATTATTTGAGTATTAGGTATTAGTTATTTTATTTTAAAAAATTGATAATTTGGGTTAATTTTTGTATAAATTTGTGTAATAGTGGTGGTAAAGTGTTTTTTGGAGAGTTTATGGTTAAATAACCATATGTCTCCAAATTTGGTCTAGGTGTTATACATTACTATCTACTGGTGTGAATGAATAGTAAAAATATGCGAATGAGTGTGATGAAATAATAAGTTACAACATTGGTAAGGGTGGCGGTGGTGATTGAGTGAGCTACAGCTGGAGAAAGCCTCAAGACTCACCACTCTCCCCTTGGGTGATCATCCTCTTGAACCGAGCAGCACTACAGTTAAAGAAATCAATGTCTGAAGGTATGGTGTTTCCTGTACGTTGCAACCGAACCATGGTACTGTGCTGCGCATATGATGTGGTGTGGTGTGTTCTGGCAAACAGCTCCCTGGATCTGGTAGAAGCTGGAACGTGGAAATAAATCAGTGCTAGCAGTTCCGGACTGTGAATCTCACCATTGATGATCTTGAAAAGAAACACAAGATCAGACGTCCTTCTTCGCAACTCCAGCGATTGCAAGCCCAGCGTTACAGCCAATTCATCAACAGGAACTTCAGAGAAGCGATATCCCAGTCGTAGACCCACCAGCCGAATAAAGCGAGTTTGAATGGATTGCAGTCTTTCAATAAGGAAACCCTGATACGGTGACCAGACGGTTGAACAATACTCAAGATGGGACCTAACCAAGTGACAGTAAAGAGTCTTCAAAGCTGTTGGGGATGTGAAGAAGCGAGAAAACCTTATTATCAGGCCCAGGTTATAATATATCCTACTGAAATAAATGCTTTTTGTTTTTAAATCAATGATTGACCATACACACGCCTAGCCGCCAACAAACCAGTGATCTCAGATTGAGGACCCGCTGGTATACAAGTATTATCAAACTGGGAGTGCGGCTGGACTTCAGGTAGCTAAATGGCGTTTAGCCGCACTCCCAGTTTGATAATAGAAATACTGTAATATGATTGATATACCACAAGCCGACACTGCATTAGGTTTAATAAATGAAATATATATTTATAATAACCCCAGTAGCGAGTGATTGCTATGGTGTTTTGCAGCTTATCATAGTATTGATGTTTACATTTTGGGGTTTTTCTATTGACATTTTACATTTATAAATATATTTTTATATCAATGTTACATGGATTTGCCGCCCCTGGATATTTGCCGCCCTAGGCCACGGCCTACTCGGCCTTATTGGAAATACGGCCCTGATTAAACAGTTTGACAAGTTATTGTAATTAAATGACGTAGTAAAATGGATAGTGAATGAAAATATTTTAAAGGCGTTTATCGTGTTAAAGCTCAGACAAACTATAAAGAATTCTCCGGGACAAACAACGTCTTAATTTTATTTTGAAATTCTGTAGATTCAAACATGATTTTATTTCTGCTGGTAACTTATTAAATAGATGAACACCTCGGTAATAAATTGAATTCCTAAAAATTTCTAGATTAAAATTGTTTGTAATTAAAATGCATTTATTTCTAGTATTAATGTTATCACACAATTTTTGAAAGATGATTGATTTTGGAAAATGTAAATAGATGAAAATAAAATTACTAAAGATGGTACAGTTAAGACGTTATGCATCCCGAAGAGACCTCTACAGCTCTCAGCCCGACCAAGTTCCCAAACAATCCTTAGCGCATTCTTCTGTAATTTGAACACTCTTTCTAAATTATGCTTACTTGTGAAACCCCAAAAAATAATACCATAAGACAAAACAGATTCGAAAATTCCGTAATATGAAGATAAAAGACTTTCTCGGGTTCCAATATGGCTTAGTTGTCTCATAGCGTAGATGGACGAGTTCAGCTTCTTACAAAGTTTATCTATATGAGAATGCAATTTCATACTATTTTGGATTAAAACACCTAAAAACTTTGTGGAATGTAGAGGATTTAGTACAGAGTTATTGAGTTCAAAGCCAATATGCTGAAATTGTTGATTCGATTGAGATGAAAATTGTAGTACGGTAGATTTTGAGCTATTAAGATAAAGCCTATTAAGTGGTACCACTCCATCAATAGCAAAGAATGGAAATCGAAGGATTAATTCATTTCTATTCTTGCATATGTTACCATTGCATAAAAAATTTAGTATTAATTGCTACACCAAGAGGTTATTACGAAATTAAGTTTTTAAACATATGTAACAATGGTAATTTACTTTTAGTTTCAACAATAATGGAAAATAATTAAATGTAATCAATCACGTGTGATATTAAACTAGGTTTTAATCCCACCAAGTACAAAACTTTCCTTGTTGGTTTCCTCATATTTTAATCAAAACAAGTAAACCTTCATATAATAATATATGTATAACAATACGATATAATAACGTCCCTTTTTAGTATACTTTGAAGCATTACAATTAGTTTCTCAAAATATTCGGCTTTTCTAATTTTCCGGGTATTGGGTCAGTAGAATTTTAATGTTTGATAACCTAAATTAAAATTTAGAATAAAATGTTTTGAGTCCGGCATTAGATTTTAGTTTAGAGCATTTTTGGTGAGAACAGTGGCTATATTTTTTCAAAACCTTAATTTTTGAAGGAACAGATTTTCTAAAGTTTTTCACTCTAAATAACCAATTTATATATTTCAATTTTTCAGTACACATTAAAATATGAACTAGGAGCTTTCAAAATGTTTATATTTGTGTTTTCTATAGTTTTTATGCAGTTCAAAATTCCTTTAAATGGGTCAGAGGAAAGTAAAACATTTTTGTATAAATAGAGTACTATTAAAGCCAACATTGATAGGTTTTGAAAGTTAATTAGTTTGGAGGCCCGCATCTTAACCACATCTCAAGTTTATTGCTTAAGGGCCAAAGTATTTTTCAACAAAAATCTCGCTCTTTCCTATGTATCCTATTATATTGTAAATTATATACAAATCAATCACATGATTATGTAGGTTTAAATATGAATATATATTGACGATAACACACGCTATGATACACTTACCACTTGCAGGTTTTTAAATTAAATTGGGTTTTGAGCCCAATCGCTAAATGGAAGATTTCAAGGATCTACTATGTCTTTTGACATGTGCGTAGTAGGTTAGTGCCAGTTAGTGGTGTAGTATGTAACTAAATAATAACATATAGCATTATTATACTGATTATTAACTCTCAGTTTTGTATAATAATTAAATCAAACAACTAAAATAAACCTTTTAGTTCAGAACTGTTTTGCTTCATGCACTCTGGTTCTGTGGAGACTAATGGTCTTAGAGATCCAGAAAGTACTATTCGTTCAAGAGATCCATTTGTTTGGCCATACTGAAGAATATAACCCAGTGAGCAGATATGATTATGGTATAACCTAAACCTTGTACAGGACAACTTAGCAAGAAATTTCTTTTTTGTGAAATTATATGTAAATAATGCAAGTTAATCTTAATGTAATGCATGTTAAATTTGGAAAAGTATAAACACATAAATTTTAAAGTTATAAATTTGTTGACGTGTGGTTTCACATAAGAAAGCCAGTTAGACTAAATCTATTTTCTTTTTTTATATTTATATTTTTGCGTTTACGTAGCCTATTACATAAGCTTTCAGTTGGATAGTTTTAAGTAACAACTTTTTTAGTTCCATGAATACCACAAAATTAGATTTGGCCAAAATCGGTATTAGCTTCCTAAAATCCTACATAATATTATGTTTTCGGCTTCAAACTCAGAAATCGTATTCGCTGCGCCATGGGATAAAAACTAACCTTTATAAGGTTTAGAATGTTCAATACAGTAATGACTTAGTACACTTCGGCCCATTATCAAAATAGTAAATATAAATAAACGTTCAGATTTAAAAATGAAAATACACGTGTATCACTGCCCCAAAAACCGATTTGGGCAACATTTAACTATTCAAAACACATTCCAGAGGGATATAAAATGAAATATTTAAATGCCCAGAATCTGATTATAGTATAATAAATTAATGAAGAGAGGTTAAAGTATATAGTTTTTTTTAATTCTTGTAATAAAGTTACGCGGAATAAGATTGGTAGGGAACAACGAAAAGAGGGTTGGCGTAAAACCGGGCGTTGTAAACAAATTAATTGTATGTATTTCAGAAGTTTTGTAAAATATATTTACGAGAAAAGTGTTGAATAAAAATTTGTTGGTTTAAGATAATTTAATCTTACATGGTTACCCCTAATAATAATAAATATGTTTCCCCCTAATCATTCTGAAAACAGGGCAGAAATTAGTTATGTAGTATTAATAATGTATGCAGCAGGAAAATGAAGTTTACATAAAGATTGCATCGAAACTTTTAAATGCCATATTAATTTACCATAATTTTTGTTCAGAAATGTAATTTTAAGAGAAAACATCTGAAACACAAAGAATAATTTTAATAATACCAAAAATATAATAGCTTCATCAATATATATATAAAATTTCAAACATAAATTGTGTATTTTTAAATGATAGCAAGCGCACTTGTTCAATGATGTTCAATTATTCTTTTAGCAGCTTATTTTGGTGTTGTGCACCCATTTATCAATTATGCTGTGTCCATATGAGGTAGTGAAAATGAAAGAACAAAATTCCTGCTTTTATATACACGCAGTTTTGTTTTCAGATAAAAATGTTTAACAATTTAAAAATATACAGTTAAATAACATAATTCGTAATTTACTGAGCATCATTCATGATCTAATGATAAATAACGTTTTTTTTATCACTTAACATATTATGGTAGTCACATTCTTTAGTTCTCTCACGGGATCACGTAAATGACACGAGAACCATGTTTGGCTTGGACGGAGGTAATGAAAATACTTATAGGCTTATTCAATTAAAGTTTAAAAGATTGTATGATTGTAATATTGTGACTTAGTTCTGAAATGTAATACATTAAATTTAGTGTTGGTGCTGTTAAACAGTTGTATAGTTGTAACAATAAATATATTTGAATTCTGAGTTCTTTATGGCAACATTGAGTATGCCACTCCTATTTGGATATAGTGTGTGCATAGACTAAGGAGTTGAGATCGACTAGAGGAAAATATCCTTATGAATGTTGCGGAAGTTTCCTGAGCTAATTGAAGTAAAAAACGCGTGTAGAACTTAATTTCTCAACCCTTTTAGTTCAGAACTGTTTTGCTTCATGCATACTCTGGTTCTGTGGAGACTAATGGTCTTAGAGATCAAGAAAGTACTATTCGTTCAAGAGATCCATTTGTTTGGCCATACTGAAGAATATGACCCAGTGAGCAGATATGCTAGCTAGCATTGCATAAGACTTCACAACCTTAATTTAGTTGACAAAACCTTTTACATGTTTCTCTCTATCTCACTAACATAGGTGCACAGTCCTGACGCCTTAGACCGCTCTCCACGCTAAGGATGTTGCCAAATTTATCGATCTATGCACGTTTGGTTCTCAGAATTGTTTAAGGTACTTTAAAGTTCAACTGGTTATGTAAATAGCCATGAAATAAATATTCAATTGGTCACATTTGAATATTAGAAACTAATTTTTTTTTGTATACAGTTTTTCCAATGCAGTAATTAATTTTTTCTGTTTTAGGTAAGTATCATGATTCTGAAGTAGCCTACCAAGCATTTGGGTAAGCATTTTAGATAACACTATTATTATCATCATGACATTTATCTAAGATAATTTTTGTTTAATTGTTTTGAACATATAATTAACTGAGAGGTGACCCTCACCAATTTACTGTGACAAGCTACGCCAAATTGTTAAATAAAAACTAATTAACTCGGAGGTGACCCTCACCAACTTACTGTCACAATCTACGCTAAATTGTTAAATAAAGTATAATTAACTCGGAGGTGACCCTCACTAATTTACTGTGACAAGTTACGATAACTTGTTATAAAGCAAATAATTAAGTCGGAGGTGACCCTCACTAATTTACTGTGACAAACCACGCAAACTTGTTAAATAAAAAATAATTAACTTGAAGGTGACCCTCACTAATTTACTGTGACAAGCTACGATAACTTGTTATATAGCAAATAATTAAGTCGGAGGTGACCCACATCAATTTACTGTGACAAACCACGCCAACTTGTTAAATAAAAAATAATTAACTCAGAGGTGACCCACATCAATGTACTGTGACAAACCACGCCAACTTGTTAAATAAAAAATAATGACCTCGGAGGTGACCCACATCAATTTACTGTGACAAGCTACGATAACTTGTTATATAGCAAATAATTAACTCGGAGGTGACACAAACCAATTTAATGTGACACGCTACGATAACTTGTTATATAACAAAATAACTAACTGAGAGGTGACCCTCTCTAATTTACTGTGACACGCTTCGATAACTTGTTATATAAAAAAATAATTAACTCAGAGGTGACCCTCGACAATATACTGTGTATTTTAATATTGTCGAAGGATCCCCAATAACAGGTCAGCATCAGTTGTAGATTAGAGAAATTTGTCCCCGATAACATGTCAGCATCAGTTATAGGATAGAGAAATTTAGCCCTAATAACAGGTCGGCATCAGTTGTAGAGAAGAGCAAATTGTCGCTAATAACAGGTCAGCATTAGTTGTAGAGAAAAGCAAATTATCGCTAATAACAGGTCAGCATTAGTTGTAGAGTAGAACAACTTGTCCCTAACAACAGTATATTACATTTAGAATTATTTCAGACGAAACTTCGATTTTTCAATAACCCACCCGCCCACCCATAGACGTACAGAGGTATTGAATTAAATTATTGACCCACCCGCCCACCCATAGACGTACAGAGGTATTGACCCACCCGCCCACCCATAGACGTACAGAGGTATTGACCCACCCGCCCACCCATAGACGTACAGAGGTATTGACCCACCCGCCCACCCATAGACGTACAGAGGTATTGACCCACCCGCCCACCCATAGACGTACAGAGGTATTGACCCACCCGCCCACCCATAGACGTACAGAGGTATTGACCCACCCGCCCACCCATAGACGTACAGAGGTATTGAACCACCCGCCCACCCATAGACGTACAGAGGTATTGACCCACCCGCCCACCCATAGACGTACAGAGGTATTGACCCACCCGCCCACCCATAGACGTACAGAGGTATTGACCCACCCGCCCACCCATAGACGTACAGAGGTATTGACCCACCCGCCCACCCATAGACGTACAGAGGTATTGACCCACCCGCCCACCTATACACGTACAGAGGTATTGAATTAAATTATTGATTCTGTTCGTTATACATGCTTAGGTTCGTTATACATGTTTTATAATTTAATGTCATAAATCTTCATAATAAGTCTAAAGTAATGTATACAGCCTAACCATATTTATGCTTAGCGTTGTCAACCAAGTGACAATAATTAGCACGCTGTAAAACTGTGTTTTATACTTTGGTTGTAGCTTCAATTTTTACATAGTAAAATCAAGTGTTATAGCATCCGAATTATTTCTTAATTTTTCTTAACCGAATAAATTCTTAATAGGTTAGGTTAGGTTATGTTATGTTAGGTTAGGTTAGGTTAGGTTAGGTTAGGTTAGATAACTTGTACCGATTAATTGTAAGGCTACGTCAAATTTTTAAATACAATATAGTTAACTCAGAGGTGACTCTCACCAATTTACTGTGACATGCTACGATAACTTGTTGCAAAAAAAAACTCAGAGGTGACCCTCATCAATTTACCGTGACACGCCACGATAACTTGTTACATAAAAAATAACTAACCCAGATCTGATGCTCATATATTTACTGTGACACGCTACGATAACTTCTTACATAAAAAATAACCAACCCAGAGGTGATGCTTACGAATTTACCGTGACACGCTACGATAACTTGTTTCATAAAAATAACTAACTCAGAGGTGAAGCTCACAAATTTACAGTGAGACGCTACGATAACTTTTTGCTTAAAAAATAACTAACCCAGAGGTGACGCTCACGAATTTATCGTGACACGCTACGATAACTTGTTACATAAAAAATAACTAACCCAGAGGTCGCTCACGAATTTACCGTGACACGCTACGATAACTTGTTGCATAAAAAATAACTAACCCAGAGGTCGCTCACGAATTTACCGTGACACGCTACGATAACTTGTTGCATAAAAAATAACTAATCCAGAGGTGAAGCTCACGAATTCACCATGCCACGCGACGATAACTTGTTTCATAAAAATAACTAACACAGAGGTGATGCTCACGAATTTACCGTGACACGCTACGATAACTTATTATATAAAAGAAAACTAACCCAGAGGTGAATCTCACGAATTTAACATGACTCGCTACGATAACTTGTAACATAAAAATAACTAAACCAGAGGTGACGCTCACGAATTTACAGTGAGACGCTACGATATCTTGATGCATAAAAAATAACTAACCCAGAAGTGACGCTCACGAATTTATCGTGACACGCTACGATAACTTGTTACATAAAAAATAACTAACCCAGAGGTCGCTCACGAATTTACCGTGACACGCTACGATAACTTGTTGCATAAAAAATAACTAATCCAGAGGTGAAGCTCACGAATTCACCATGCCACGCGACGATAACTTGTTTCATAAAAATAACTAACACAGAGGTGATGCTCACGAATTTACCGTGACACGCTACGATAACTTGTTTCATAAAAATAACTAACCCAGAGGTGAAGATCGCGAATTTAACGTGACATGCTACGATAACTTTTTGCATAAAAAATAACTAACCCAGAGGTTACGCTCATGAATTTACCTTGACACGCTATGATAACTTGTTGCATAAAAAATACCTAACCCAGATGTAACACTCAAGAATTTACCATGACACGCTACGATAACTTGTTATATAAAAAATAACTAACCCAGAGGTGACTCTCACGAATTTACCATATCTAACTACAATAACTTGTTACATAAAAATAACTAACTCAGAGGTTACGCTCACGAATTTACCATGTTATGCTACGATAACTTGTTATATAAAAATAACTAATCCAGAGGTGACGCTCACGAATTTAACGTGACACTCTACGATAACCTGTTACATTAAAAAAACTAAACCAGAGGTGACGCTCACGAATTTACCGTGACACGCTACGATATTTTGATGCATCAAAAATAACTAACCCAGAGGTGAAGCTCACGAATTTACCGTGACACGCTACGATATCAACCCAGAGGTGACGCTCACGAATTTACCGTGACACGCTACGATATCTTGATGCATCAAAAATAACTAACCCAGAGGTGACGCTCACGAATATATCGTGACACGCTACGATAACTTGTTTCATAAAAATAACTGACCCAGAGGTGAAGATCGCGAATTTACCGTGACACGATACGATAATTTGTTATATAAAAAATAACTAACCCAGAGGTCGTTAATGATTTTACCGTGACACGCCACGATAACTTGTTACATAAAAAATAACTAACCCAGAGGTGAAGCTCATGAATTTACCGTGACACGCTACGATAACTTGTTACATAAAAATAACTAACCCAAAGGTGACCCTCACCAATATTCTGTGACAAGCTACTCCAAATTTTTAAAAACAATATAATTAACTCAGAGATGACTCTCGCCAATTTACTGTAAAAAGCTACGCCAAATTGTTAAATAAAATATAATAAACTCAGAGGTGACTCTCGCCAATTTACTATGACACGCTACGCCAATTTGTTATATAAACTATAATTAACTCAGAGGTGACTCTCACCAATTTACTGTGACACGCTAAGATAACTTGTTATATAAAAAATAATTAACTAGAGGTTCCCCACAACAATTTACAGTGACAAGCTACACCAACTTGTTAAATAAAAATAATTAAATCGGATGTGGCCCACACCAGTTTTACAACGAGCTACGCCGAATTGTTAAATAAAAATAATTAACTTAGAGGTGACCCTCACCAATTTACTGTGACATACTACGATAACTTGTTGCATAAAAAAACTCAGAGGTGACCCTCATCAATTTACAGTGACATGCTACGATAACTTGTTACATAAAAAATAACTAGCCCTGATTTGACGGTCACATATTTACTGTGACACGCTACGATAACTTGTTACTTAAAAAAATAACTAACCTAGATGTAACACCCACGAACTTACGATAACTTGTTACATACAAAATAACTAACCCAGAGGTGACGCTCACGAATTTACCGTGCCACGCTACGATAACTTTTTGTATAAAAATAACTAACAGAGAGGTGATGATACGAATTTAACGTGACACGCTACGATAACCTATTTAATAAAAATAACTAATCCAGAGGTGAAGCTCGCGAACTTACCGTGACATGCAACGATAACTTGTTGCATAAAAAATAACTAACCCAGATGTAACACTAACGAATTTTCCGTGACACGCTACGATAACTTGTTATATAAAAAATAACTAACCCAGAGGTGACCCTCATGAATTTACCATGACACGCTACGATAACTTGATGCATAAAAAATAACTAACACAGAGGTGACGCTCACGAATTTACCGTGCCACGCTACGATAACTTTTTGCACAAAAATAACTAACACAGAGGTGATGCTCACCAATTTACCATGACACGCTACGATATCTTGATGCATAAAAATAACTAACCCAGAGGTGACACTCACGAATTTATCGTGACACGATACGATAACTTGTTACATAAAAAATAACTAACCCAGAGGTCGTTAACGAATTTACCATGACACGCTACGATATCTTGATGCATACAAAATAACTAACCCAGAGGTGACGCTCACATTTTTACTGTGACACGCTACGATAACTTGTTACATAAAAAGTAACTAACTCAGAGGTCGCTCACGAATTTACCGTGAACTGCTACGATAACTTGTTACATAAAAAGTAACTAACTCAGAGGTCGCTCACGAATTTACCGTGAACTGCTACGATAACTTGTTGCATAAAAAATAACTAAGCCAGAGGTGACTTTCACGAATTTACCGTAACACGCCATGATAACTTGTTACATAAAACCTAACCATCCCAGAGGTGAAGCTCATGAATTTACTGTGACACGCTACGACAACTTGTTACATAAAAATAACTTACCCAGAGGTGACGATCACGAATGTAAGTGACATGCTACGATAACTTACTAACCCCGAGGTGACTCACATCTATTACACTTTCTGCAAACATATTTAGTGTAGCAATGTTTACATTACCAAGACTATTTCGATGAACAAACCAATTACTAATTAAAAGCTAATAATTTATTGGTACGACATAGATAGTAGCCTTGTTATCGTAATCCTTTATTTGTAAAAACTACGTCCTAATAAAATAATTGTGTTGAGATTGTACAAGACGGACTACAGATGGCGCAGCCTAACCGTGCTAGCGGACTCGACTGTACTAACCGTTCTTACGACATAGAACTATTTGTTTTTTGCGTTTTACACGCGTCCAAACAATCATTAAAGTTTAGTCTGTTATTTAACAGTAATATGTTATGATCGCTCAGGTGTTACAAAAATATAACAATTTTTAAAATTTCAAAACCATTTGTTGTTTGTTTATGTATTCGAAATTATTGAAATAAATTAGATGCGTAATAAGTAAGCACTATTTCAATGTTACTAATAATAAACAGTTTCAATGTTCATTAGAAATATCTTCTAAACCTAATTAACAAAAATAGCTTGCCAAACAGACGATTCAGAAACAGTAATAATTAGTAGAAATGAATTTTAAACACGTGTAATATTTAAAAAAACTGGTGCATTTCTATAACTCCGGTAACCAATATTTTATCGTTTTAAATCAGGTAATCAGTATAACGTTTCTAAAAAAGTAGCCCCACCCTGTCCCGCTTCTATTAAGCCTTGATTTAGAACTATGCATGCGTGGCGCGTCATCCGTGAACGTCAATGCGGAATCTTGGCAGTAGCATTAAAGTATGGTGTGTATGTTTGCGCGATTTCGGTGCGGAATACGGCGACAGTCTGAGTCTCTTCAGTTGCAGTAGTGAAGATGGTAGTAGATACTGCTTCTGCATTGTTATTAGGAAGAGAGGCTGAAGAAGAGGCATCATTTATCAGCTAGTAAATGTCCAATTAAGAAGAGGATTATTATTTTTGAAGAAAGAGGAAGAATGCTGTTATAAGTATTGATTCTTAGGCACTTCTTTTTCTATTTTTAAGGGTCAAATTAGTCTTTTTTGTGATAGTTATTATATTTGACCAACCAAAACCTATTATGAATACAAACATTTCTTTTAGTAACATAAAATTACTTATTTCGAAAAATACATTTATAGTTAAAGGTTTTGCTGAACATTATTACATTTTTCAAAAATGTTTAACATATTATACAATTTAAAAATTAACTTTTAGAATACATTTGTACAATAATGCAAAATTTTTGAAATTAATTTTCCTTAGCAAGCAACATTTGCAGAAATTTGTTAAATTACGTAGCCTTCAGTTTTAAGACATACTAACAAAGTTATTCTATAATCATTCAAACAAATGACAATATAATAGTTTGTTTTACCAAAATTAAAGCAAAGAACTTTTCATCTATTTCATTTGTAAAATACTTCTAACTTCATTTCCCCCCTGCGTCACTGCATTCCGTTCCCGCACCAGATTGACCAGGAGGCAACTGATGCGGCAGTGGCCTGCGTGTCACGCAGCCAAAAAGAGCGGGAACTGTCCTTCCGTGAATGCCGCTTGGTCTTGATAAACGACTCCATAGCTATGTATGTAGTCGACTGATGCGTAATTGACGCATTGACGGATCACGAATCACACTTGACGCATACGTGGTTCTTAAAAATCA
Source organism: Stictocephala bisonia (assembly GCA_035578905.1). NCBI lineage: Eukaryota > Metazoa > Arthropoda > Insecta > Hemiptera > Membracidae > Stictocephala > Stictocephala bisonia. Next base: position 13,021 of record JAQJVL010002121.1, read on the forward strand.
AGAATTTAACCTCGCTTCAATGTCACGCGCACTAACTGTACCCAACCGGCCATCCTTCCCCTAGCCTGACAACTCCTACTAACCTAGCATTGTACGAGGGTGGTAGCAGTTCAGGGCAGAACCCGCTATCCACCATTCACGGGTCCCCCCACGCTTGTCGAACCGGCCAGCTGAGAACCCTTCTCCATGTTTGTAACAACTGGGCGAGTATCCACGGCAGTACTACCGAACTTGCCATCTTACCTCGCAATATCAAATAAGAATCTATCATTCAAATAGAGTAACTGTAATTAATTACATTATATTAATTAGAATGTTGATGATTACAGCTGCGTTAGTGTTGAGAGGGTTACCTTGGCAGTTATAACGTATCTCATTAATCGAAAATCAAGTAGCAATGCATACATTGTTTGAGGGGCGTTGAAATTTGTTCAGCTCTCCAAGTCTATTACCTCAAATTGCGTTCCACACGGGTGATTTTACACTGTACACGTTATATTTAATTATAATTTAATGTAATATCACGCACGGGTTGATAACGAACGGTAAGAGGTAGAAAACAGATTGGAGATACCAACATTACTAAGAAAACACGTTAAACCTACAAGTGACGTTTGTATTTTAATTTATAATTTTAATTTGATTCGATAAATGTTCCAATAAAAAATATTTCATCACTTTAAGGTACATTATTATAACTCAAAACCATTAACATAATTTATAATTAAGTAGAAAAAAATGTTTAAAAAAATCTATTTCAAAAAGAGCTAAGTACCTTAACCTCTTTAGTACTAATGGAGCTAACACCAGGTAACTAAATATGAACAACTTCCTTCTTTTTATTACAAGAAACTTTAATAATTTCATTAAAAATTGTAAAAATAAGTTGCTATGGTAAACTATATGTTTTTCCATGTTAATTAGATAAAACCTCTTGAAAGAAAGGCCTGTTTTTTCTGAGTTGCACGGGAGAATTTTTATGATGACAGCCTCCTTACCCTCACTTATCTTTCCTTCCTCTGGAGAAGTGAAGATCACACCTCTGTTATCACCATTGTAGTGCCAGACCTTAGTATATTAGTATTTTCTTCTCATGTTTAAAGATTACTAAAGGACTTATGTGTCTTCACTACTCCTGATTTTTCATTGTCAACTCTAATCTGACACACGTTTGAGATATTTTTAACTGTTCTGTGTTTATCAGAGATTCTGCTGTTTTTTTTTTTTTGTTTTTTTTTTTAATCTATGAATGCTCCATCCATTTCCATTAAATACATGACGTGTAGAAATAATGCACTTTCTAACATAATCCAAGGTCTGCATGAACGTTCTTCCATCGTTTTTCAATGAGTGCAAAGTTGTGGTCCGCAGCAGAAAAGCTCTGACCTACTAAAAGGAACTTATGTTCGATTCTGTCAAAATTGTTGTTAGCGATTAAATACATGAACAGAAAAAGCTTTGAAACTAACATCTATGACTATAATATTACCATGATTGAATACTGTAAATAAACATATTTACAGTATTGTGAATATATATAGTGAAGGCTAGCTACAGCTGTGGCAGCACTGGCACTTAGCTCCAATAGGTAGTAGGCAGGTCCTGTCCTGTGATGCAACCAGCGCGTTCTTTGTGCAACAATATGACCCTATTAGAGAAGGAATTGGAACATAGCTCCTGTTGATACATATTCCCGTTTGAATATAGAACCACAAAAACATTAAATATGCATTTGGTAAAAAATGGCACTTACCTCCTTTTGAAAAAAAAATCTATTCAATAATAGTGAACTCCTCCTTCCCTTAAGCATCGTCAACTGCAAATTTTTCGGATTAGTGGAAACTTCTTTGTAAAACTTGAAATAATAGTTCACAATTTCAACACGATTGCTTTTCAAGTACCGTTTGAATATCATTAAAGAAATAACTAAAATTTTTTAATGTCAAACTTAGTTATAACTCTGTGTGTTTACGATTTATTATTATTTTCCTGGCTTATCACAAAGTATACGTATTTGTATCCTAAAGTAATTTCAGTTGTATTTTTAATCGAGTGTCAACGACCTATACAACATATAATAAGGTATATTTTAATATATTTTATTATAATTATGAATACATTAGTTTAAAACTGGATTTTTCTTTCAAATCATATTACGTTTTTATATGAATTTTACTAATAAAAGTTCACCTCCAACAACGCCAATAACAGCAATGGTGGTAACACTCAAAGAACCAATGATATCATTGACATATTGCTATTGGCCACCCGTCTTGCCACCCCCTTACCCCCTTAGCCCTTATATAACCTGTAATGTACATACGCCGTCAGTCACATCGGACCACTCGGCGGAGCGGACGTCCATCGGAGCGGACGTCCATCGGACGTCCTTTGGACGTCCATCCAACACGTAAGCATATCAATCATAGTATAACTAACAATATGAATATATGTATTTCTTAGTTAATAAATTATAAACGGCCGACATTTCTTATGTAATACAATACTTAAGCAAGTTAAAATTTGTAGAATTTTTAAACACAGTTTTTTTTCTTTTTCCAGTCATATTTAGCCCTCCTCTGGCATGCTGTCATTTTTACTGAGCAATGATACGTGTCTTAATTGTGGTACATCAAATAATTCAACTAACAAGCTGCGAGAGGAAGAATATCTTAGAGTAATATGATTATTTTATTATGAATTATTTGTCCCCTAGATTTATGCCGTTAATGTGTATAGATTCAGCTCATTTTGACTATTGATTAAAATAAACTTAACATAATAGATATTCATGTCGGGTTGTACTAAAAATAAGTTGTATTATATGCACGATATTTGAATAAAATTTATATATTATTTTTTAACGTTAATTGAAGAGGAAAGAATATGTATTGTAATGAGAAGAGAAAGTTTGTATGGTTCTATTATATTATTTTATAATTGTTTTATATATAATTAGTGTACTTTCCTGTTTTATTTATTTATTTCATTGACTTAAAAACAAACTGAAATTGGTAATATATGTTACAAAATAAGTGAAAATAAATAAAAATCAGCAGTTTTTAATTATCCCAGTGATTGAGTTCATCGATAATATTATTTATGTTGAATAAATAAGTCTTTTTTAGATCAATCATTGATCAGTGAAAATGCTGAACACAAATTACAAAAGTATTTTTTATGGACTAGGAATCACTCTCATATGAAACAGAATGTTCTATGTGTGGGCTGGTAGTTACTATCATACAAAATAATTAATTGTAATTTCTTTATTAAAAGTAATGAAGAAATGAATAATCCTAAAGCTTAAGTATATTGGAAAGACAGGAGTTTTGAATTTGAGAAATACTATTAATATGTATGAAATAATTAATATGTTTAAATGTGGAAAAAAATCAAAAGTAATTACATTTATGATTTTATACAGCATGGGCGTAAAAATACGCAATATTATTAAACATATATGCATAAGGTAGTTTAGCGGTTCAATAAAGTTAAAGACGATGTGGAAAAGTTTTAAAATTATTGGTCCTACACAAATTCTTGAAATGAGTTTTTTAATTTTTTATGTGTTATGAAAACTGTGTAAATCTTCTTGCACATAATTGCTTTAGAACTATCACTATCGCATCGATTGAGGAATAATTTCAAAACTTTATAAACAATAGATAGTTTATAAATAACAGATCAAATAATAATAGCTACATTTTAAAAGTTGAAGAGATAGTTTTTTAAGTAATAATTGAAATATAAACATTTCATAAAATAATTTTAATTTGAATTACAACATCATCCCTTCAATATAAATCAACAAATTAATTGATAGTGTTAAATTAACTATAATCACACTTAAACATTTTATAAAACTAATTTGCTTGAACTGGAGATAGTCGTGTTTTTTTACTTTGCAGTTCAATCCAGACCACAACAGAAAAGGAGTATTTGTTATTCGTATAAAGATCATTTAGTATGTGCTATTGAAGATATTAGGATTGAGTTTGACGATTCTTATCAAAAATTTGTAAAACATCATCGATGAGTATCAGTAATAATAATAGTAAAATAATAACAATAAAGTATTAATATAGTATCATAGCCTAAGGAATAAACTGGAGCAAACCTTTTATCTGAAAGGGACGATTTCTCATTCTTAGGAATTATATATAAATTATATTTAAATTGTAACACACTTTTGAAAGTCACTACAAATAATAATCATTAATGTTGCATAGCAGCACTATCCACATTAAAGACACAGTATGATATGAACACACAGTAGCGAACATCAGCAGTTTTATTTGCAGCCAAGCGATGCTAGTGAACCTAGCGGTAGTTTAACGAACGATTTGATTTGGATATTTACACCAATTAATTGTATTGCAACATAAGTAAACTGCCATGCCATCTAGCGGAGAGACGCCATAGCTCTGCGAGACGACCGCTAGGATCGCTAGCGTCGAGCAGTTGGCACTTTTCTCAAGAGTAAGCTTCGCTACTCTGTGTTTATATTATACTATGTTAAATATATACAGCATACATATCCATATAAAATCCCACTAACCACCGGTACTGAATTTGCTAGTTACATTTTTGTGCTCGCTGGTTACAAAAGTATCTCCAAAACCTTCCCATCTTTTCTCTCCACAAATCTTCTCCTCTTCTCACAGCACCTTCCTCTACTCTTTTCAGCCATGGATATCTCGGTCTTCCACTCAATCTCCTTCCCTCTATTTTCACGCTCTTTGAATCCAAGAAAAACCATAAGGTCTTGGATTCGATTAAGAAGCATCCCTCAAACATCCTACCTATGTTAGAGAGGGTCTGCGTGTGTCTTCCATTGACTGCCAACAAATTGAGGGACTGAGTCACCTCTAGACTAACCTAGGTATTCTGATGGAATGGAACCCTACGGCCCTGGAAGTAAGAACTGCTTCTAACGATGGAGGATCCTTCATATGACAACGGCAGTAGAATGTGGGAGACAAGAAGAAAACTACACATTGAAGACACAAAGGGTATCCCACTAAAAATCTATGACAGGCCCAGCATGTCCCTGTCATAAACAATTTGCTTTCAACAACTCAAAACAAATCAAAATCCCATCTATTCATATTTTACTAAAAGCAAAGATATTACTATTGTATTACTATTATCATTTATTCACATTATCTTTATTCGACACTTCCTAAATATTCTAGAAGACCTTTTCACACAGATTACACGTACGGTGATATTGACCCACCCACCCACCCATACAAGTACGGTGATAGTACCCACCCACCCACCCATACACGTACGGTGATATTGACCAACCCACCACCCATACAGTATGGTGATATTGACCCACCCAACCACCCATACACGTACGGTGATATTGACCCACCCACCCAACCATACAGTACGGTTATATTGACCCACCCAACCACCCATACACGTACGGTGATATTGACGCACCAACCTACCCATACACGTACGGTGATATTGACCCACCCACCCATCCATACACGTACAGTAATATTGTATACGTACAGTAATTATTTTATTAATAATATGAATTAATACCTTCCAGCAAATGTCACCCATCTGTGAGAGAGGAAAAGGCCTTTAGTTAACAGTTTCTTTAACACTTCTTATATACAGTCCCTTCCCCCACCGTTTTTCTACAATTTACACTTAAAGCCTCCTCATTCAAAATGTTATGTCGACATCTATATATTTTTACTTTCGACATCTATGTGAATGTAAAATTTTTTTAATTTTAAATTCACCATTTTTTAAGGTGAAATGCAATAGACACGTTGTATCCCGTCTTCCCATAAAGATTTCGGAACTTGACTCAGGTATATCTTGTATCTCAGGTTACTCCCAATATTCTACAATACTTCAAAAGTTAAGAGTATCTGCCTACATAATGGTTGGCACAAACGAAAATACACTTTTAAAGTAAATTGTAGAAAAAAGTGGAGGAAGAGACATTTTAACCACTCTACGTAATAATAATAGTCTAAACAAGAATAATTTAAGTAAATTAAAGACGATAAATCATACCGTGTGTTCAAAAATAATTAAAAAAATATTTATTCCACAGTGAAAAATCAATTACAAAAATAAAAATTCTCAAACTTGGAATAACTTGCCATCATGTCAAATAGAGATGACAAGCTCAAAATAAATAAACATAAAAACTTACACTAGACAGTCTAAAATTCACTAGTGAAACTTAGCGGCCCACTGCAGTGTCATTACATTATAGGGGCCTACTAACAATGAGTAGAAACATGAATTAAATTTACTTTAAGATTTAATAAAATCAAATGATAAAGAGACAAGTTTTAAATTTAAATTCAAATCTGACTTAGAGAACAAATTAAAAAATATATAAACATAGAGGCAGATTTATTATAACTATATAAGAAATTAAGAAATGTATAAACATGGAAACAAATTTATTGTAGTATCATAAGTAAATTGTCAATATTATCTTTATCAAGAAGCCATAGTTTTAATTTTATTTGAAATAAGTTGACATTTTTGGCGTGCTTTAGTTCTTCTGGTAATTTATTATATATGTGTGGACCTAGAATTAAAAATGTTTTTCGATCAATTTTTTTTATCTTGGGTAAAAAAAGTCTGGAACCCCCTTAATATTTATTTAACTAATCAACGCAGAACAATATAACTCTATAATTATGTCTTCACTGTAGTTACTGACTTTTTGGTCGTTTTAACTGCCCTTTTTCGCTTTGGGGGACGTCTTGTGGAGAATATCTGAAAAATCTTAACTGTAAGCATAGGTCGAGTTATGTCTCATTTTAAACATTATTGTTAGAAAAACACATAGCCGCAACCCCGACTGAAAAAGGCATATTCGTTGGGAAATAACAGTCTCTAAAACCATGGCCTCATTGGAACTTTGAGAGTCTGTTATTTCCAGACGAATATGTCTTTTTCAGTCGGCGTTGCAGCAACGTTTTCTCCTAACGTATGTTTACATCAAAACAATACTTTGAATTGAAAAGAACAACGTCCATGGTAAGTTTAAAATGAATTATTGGTGGAAACCTAAGGTTACAAAGTGTTCTCATTTATTTCCTTTGTAAAGTGAAAAAAATGAGCATGTCTTTGACAGACATTCGACATGGAAAGATGAGGTTGTTTTTAATTGACTATAATTGGAAACAAATTAAACATATACTTTTTGATAGAGTAATAAATAATTTCAAAGTAAAGTAAAACAATGTTTCGTTTGATCGTTCATTTTCTTGTAAAAAAATGTTACTGTAAATTTATAATACAAAAACGAGGAAGTTAAACTATGGACCACCCTTTTGTTTACGTTGAGGATAATCGAAACGTTTACAGTTACTGTATGTCTATGTATTTATATGTAAAAATCAGAAATCTAATATGATTACAACTAATCATATTATGTTTTCTGAACCTAAAAGAAAACTAAAAATGCTGCGATTTTTCACTTTAAACAGTAGCACAAAAAAAATATGTTCATCTAAATCAGTTATTTAATAAAAGTGAGTGTTAATACTCATAAATTGTCGTAGAGGGTTATTTAGGAAATACTCAAACTCTAACATTGAAAAAATAAAAATGGTCTTAATTTGATAATGTTTCCTCTAATTTGTTTGTATCTAACCACTTTGGTTGAGTGAAACCTTAGATAACTTAAGGTTGAGTGGAAGAGAGGACTAATAGTCCTAACCCCTCCTAATAAAGACAATTTTAATTGTATTTCATTTCACTTTCACCAAATCAAAACAGCTGTTATATATAATAAGAACTCATCATATCAGTATATATCCCTTAAAAACATCTGTTTTCGTTATAGCTCCTTATGTTGTTCAAAACAAAAAAAGTAATGTTTTGAACAAGGGATATGACGTATTACTGACATTTTTTGTAGTGCCTAAATTATGAATAGGCTACGGAAAGAAGTTCTTTTTCTTTGACGAAAAAGAGTTTTTATATATTCACTTTATTGAATTATCATCATTATCTAAAATTCCTTTTAATCTAAATATATTTCTACATGTAAAGTTACCAAATATATAGATTTGTAAATCTTCGTGGCCAATGGAATAAATAGAGCAACAAGAAAAAATGTGTATTAATAACAATGAAAACTGAACATTACCCAGAAGTAACACGTGTCTCATAACAACAAATAAACAATTTAATCAAATCAACAAAAAATAGGAAAATTACTTAAACATGCAGAAATTTATGAATAATATAACTGTATAGGAAACAAAGAACGCTAGAGTAAATATAGGTGAGAAAAGAGCGTAATATAAATTATTTAAACTATAATAAAGCATATAAATAATATGAGCAACTTTATTATTATATAAATAATAATAAAGCATAAAAATAATAGTTCTGCGTACTGTTAGTAATAAATTCTATTGTCATATGAACAATGATCCCGTTGCTTAGACGAAGAATGTCCAACAAACGGCTGTTCGCAGAAGATCCAAGCAGAGTGGCCTAGCTAAAAAGTCCACTAGTGTCTAGTACAAGAAGAGATATGAATATTCCCTTGCTTCACGAGGCAGGACTGACCACTAAAAAGTTGATCAACTTGTTGATTAATTAATATTGATTAACCCAATAATGTTCGTGTTGGTGGTGGGGAGTGTTAATATGTCTTGGCATCCTTGACTTGACCAGTCAATCCCTCTCTTTAGACTTAGAACTTTACACAGTTCTAGGCACTACTATATTTACTATCCGTTCTCTGTGACCAACACGAACAGCTTGTCAATAATGTTCGTGTTGGTGGTAGGGAGTGTTAATATGGCTTGGCATCCTTGCCCACTTCACCAGTCAATCCCTCTCTTTAGAACTTAGAACTTTACACATTTCTAGGCACTACTATATTTACTATCCGTTCTCTGTGACCAACACGAACAGCTTGTCAATAATGTTCGTGTTGGTGGTGGGGAGTGTTAATATGGCTTGGCATCCTTGCCCACTTGACTAGTCAATCCCTCTCTTTAGCACTTAGGACTTCACACATTTCTAAGCACTACTATCCGTTTTCTGTGACCAACACGAACAGCTTGTCAAAAATGTTCGTGTTGGTGGTGGGGAGTGTTAATATGTCTTGGCATCCTTGCCCACTTCACAAGTCAATCCCTCTCTTTAGCACTTAGAAGTTCACACATTTCTAGGCACTACTATATTTACTATCTGTTCTCTGTAAGCAACACGAACAGCTTGTCAAAAATGTTCGTGTTGGTGGTGGGGAGTGTTAATCTATCTTGGCATCCTTGACTCTACCAGTCAGTCTCCTTTTTCCGTATTTATAACCTTATACATTTGTAAACCCCGCTACATTTAATATCCGCCCTCTGTGACCATCCCAAACAAATTGTCTCAAAACTTGTTTTCAAATGAGTTTTTAAAATGACTGCGAATTGTGGCCCCTTTTTTGACACTGATACATCCTTATTACACAAAAATTCATTTACAAAACAGTTTGAGAAAAAACAACAGAAAATGTTACTTCTTAAGAAACTTTCTCAATAAAAATTTGCTACGAATGCTTTATTTCTCTCTTATCTATTCAAGATTAGTTTAAAAAGTGTTAAAGTGTTTGAGTGTTCAAGATTAGTTTAAAAAGGAATTAAAAAGTGGGGAGGGGCTGGTAAAACCACACTTAAAGCGCTGATAATTACACAAAAACATTTTGTAAGAATTATTTCATTCAAACCCAAACGTCAATCTTCTCACCCCCTTTTTATCAACTTGCAACTCTTACCTGTAATTCATCTTTTTGTTTATAAGGTCCTAAAGATATTTTATAATAGGAGTGGTAATTTTAAAACAGATAGATTATTACCCAGAACTAGAAGTGTCACTGAAGGAATCTATATAAGACCCAAAGGTAAAAAAAGTATATTTAATTGCTTAAATAACTTAGCTTTACTTATTTAGGATCTAAGTTATTTAATCAAATTCCAAATGGACTTAAACATAACAACCCATCCATTAATCAATTTTTAGCAAAATTAAGGAAATGGCTCCTTACTAAAGATCAAGTAAACCTTTTGTTTGAAACATTAGTCTAGTTAAAAAAGAAAGAAAAAAACCAAATAATTTTATTACATATTTATTGTCCATTACTAATTCATGTTTTAGGCTTTTATTTTTTGTAGGCACATGAAAGGGAAGAGCTTGATTGGTTGTAGTGTTGTTCTATGGTATTTGATTGGCATTTGAGTATTTATAGGATCAGTATAGTTATAGTATATTAGTTTTAGTACAACATAAATAACATTAAAGTTAATAAAAAGATAACATTTTAAGTTTAACTATGCTGCAGAGAGCTGTCTGCTTTACCTGGTTTTTGATAAACTGACTGTATTTAAATATTGTTTTAAAGTTATATTTTTTGTGCTAGCTATCATTTACTTGATGAGACTGGAATTCCGTTGTATAAATATCGTATTTTTGTTATTTTATGGAATAAAATATTATTCTATTCTATTAGTTCATTATTACTATTTAGTTAATTATTACTACTTATTCCTCATTTCACTACTCCAGGATACCCCTTATTTAATTAACAATCCACTTGAATTCACTGTAAGTTTAATGTCAAGATAATTTGAAACAATTTATAGTTTCTAACTATGTCAAAGGTTGTCCTAATAAATAGGCAGCCAATTTCCAAGAACATTGTACCAGTATTTAGTATAATAAATTACATGAAATCTTGACGTTATTATCTATAATATAATTACCTTTCTACATTGAGAGTTAGTTGGTGAACATTGTTAGACTTGACTAAACTATTTACTGTTAGTGTTTTTAAGCACGTTCCAGTTTTTAACACTGCAATTGAGTTTTCATTCAAGGGTTTCTCTGAGAAAATCTATTTCCTCACATTATTGTAACTCATCATTCACGTCTTCCAATGTTTCCTATTTATCCTTACCTCATGACTTCTTGATTTAGTGAGTCGTGTCTGAAGCCAATCTAACTATTGTTGATGCACCTACTTTACCGAGGGGTTTAGACATGGAGGTCACTGGTGTGGACAAGGTTACATAATAATAATAATAATAAATATTTATTTTCTCAATTAATATACATAAATAAATAACAACTCATTTCTACAATAACATTAATACATAATTATTTATTCCTATAATGCACAGGTCTGATCTACATAAATGAAATAATTAAGTAAATGAGTAAAGGACTTAAAATTAATTGAGAAAATAGGGAACCTTCAAGGCTTGGCCCGTTTGAAGGCATACATTCATAGTTGCTGTCACAGCTACCTTCATTACCAAAATATTACAATTAAATAATAAAACTAAAATTAGTGATTCTCCCTACAAAGAAACTCATATATACAAATATTAATATAATCAAGCTACTATATAAAAATCAAGTAAATAACATTAATTTATACTGTTAATTATACCGTTCAATTTGAGAGAATGTCTTTAATTGATAATCTACACAAACGATATTTCTTGATCAATTACCTCTGGGTTTTTAATCCAATGTACGATTCTCTTCATTCTTATTGATTTATTATTCAGAGTACATCTTATTATGAAAGAATTGATCCCGTAAGAAAAAAAACATTTAGGTACTTAGATGTTTTGACTAAGCGCAAATTATAAAAAGCGAAACAGATTTATATTCTATTTTTTATTTGCTATTGATGGAATGCTATTATCCACCACTAGCCCCTTCTTATGTATAAATAAAGACAGTTATTTTCAATTCATTTAATACCACTTAATTTCTAGATTACTTAAGTAGTTGGTAATAATAGTAATAACTTTTAAACAGGAAATTAAACAAGTGTTTTACAAAAATATAAACTGAATTAAAAATAACATTAAGGTTTCTTACATTAAATATATACATTTACTTGAGGAAAAACTTAGGACCTTTAAGGCGAAATGCCTGATTAGAGGCTCCATTTCATAATAAATTAAACTAAACATCAGCTTTTAGAAATGAACATTAAAATAGAGTATCTCGTTAAGACACCGATCGGCAAGATATGGGCGAATGTGAGGGGCGGATGAGTGTTGATGAACGAGTGTAGTCATTGTTATTATCTGAGTATAATATAATATAAATTTCCTATCTTATATAATAGTCTAAGTAAAAGAAACATAAAAATAATATAACTAAAATATAAATAATATGAAAACAACTAACCAGTTACTTAATTTAATAGTTTTAAACTGAATGTGTTGCGCTTAATTGAAATGTATATTATGCCTGTACTTCGCTTAGATCAATGTCTTCCAGGGTAAACCACCAATTTCTTAATCTGTTCAAAAATAATTTAATATTATTACAATATTTTATACATGCAAGAAGTTTGTTGAAAATTCATGACCATTAAATTTATTGGAAACCATATTGGGATCACTGAACATATTATCGTTTATTATTAAATTAATGTTTTCAGAAATTTTATTTTGTTCACCGGTCATTTCATCATTACATATTACACATCAACTTACTGTTTCCATTACGATCTTCAAATGTTGTTTCATAGTATAGTTTTTTCCTGTTCTTTATCTTAAAATTAAGCCTATTTTCTAAACCTTCTGCAGTACTTTTTTAATTTAACATTATTTAGATGTTTTTTGCAATTGAGAACAATTTTATTTCGAACTCTAATTTTCATACAAAGAAAATCATTAATCCAAGGTTTTATTTTTTTGACACTATTATTACTTATAACTTTAATTTTGGCTTTATTTATAACACTAGGGGGCACCACTGCACGCTACGCATGCCAACCCCGTCACTCGTTACGCTTGTGAGGTAAGCTCGGCCTATGGCCTCGCCTGGGAACTCTGCTTTTAGCCCTTTTGTGGAAGTCGGCCTGCGGCCTACGGCCTCGCTAAGACGCTCTGCTACAGACCCCTTTGTGGAACTCGGCCTACGGTCTTGCGGGGAAGTTCGGCCTGCGGTCTCACCAAAACACCCTGCCACAATCCGATTTGTGGATCTCGGCTTGCGGTCTCATGAGGAAGATGTAGGACCTACGACCTCGTCAAGATTCTTAACAAGTATGATCATAAATTTTGGTTTTTAAGGCAGTGGAGCACATAAACATAGTTTTTATGTGATCATATAAGTAATTAAGAGAAGAATGCCTTTAATTTGATATCCCACTTTGGTGTATAAGTTTTTAATACCTAATTTTGAGGTTTTGAACATATATTTTATTTAGGAGGGGGAGGGCAGAGCCCTTAAATGTTTTTTATTAAAAACATTAATAATATGATGTGATTAGTGAGATAAATATTTATAGTTCAATACCCCACTTGAGTAGATAGTATCATGATTTAAAAATATAACACTTTCAAAATTTTCAGTTTTTGGGCCCCCGATACCCCAAATTGTTTAGATTTTAAGCTGAAATTCATGTATAAGGTGCGCGTTTGTTACGTGTGTAGAACTGTGAAGATTTTAAAATTTTTCTTAGGCTTTCTCTCGTGTTAGGTCATTAAAACTACTCCTTCCCCATAAAAAATACATTGGGGCAGTTTTGGAGTAAAAAAGGCCACCATATTGTTTATGAGTGAACAAAAAACCTGGAGGCTTCAGATCAAGAGCTTCAATTCAAGTATACACATTATGGGAGTAGGACGCCGGGTAGTGCCTCAACATTTAGAGTCAGTGAGTAGGTCAGTCAGTGTGTCATTACATCGAGCTTTATAGTATAAAGATTTTTTTAATTGAATAAAAGAATCTAAAGCTAGCGAAGCATTCTCCTGACAATAAAACTGTCTGTTCAGCGTTATCTAGAAGGCATTTAAGTGTTGCATAATCTAGACAGTAAGCTGGTGACTCCTATTATCCGTTATTGCTGTTGTGGACTGCTGCAGACATATGCCAGCTGTCACTGTCACTCTAACAAGACTGTGGTCAGCGTTATCTAGAAGGCATTTAAGTGTTGCATAATCTAGACAGTAAGCTGGTGACTCCTATTATCCGTTATAGCTGTTGTGAACTGCTGCCGACATGTGCTAGCTGTCACTGTCACTCTGACAAGACTGTGGTCAGCGTTATCTGGAAGACATTTAAGTGTTACGTAATCTAGACACTAAGCTGGCGACTCCTATTTTCCGTAAGTAAGATAATAGGAGTCGCCAGCTTAGTGTCTAGATTACGTAACACTTAAATGCCTTCTAGATAACGCTGACCACAGTCTTGTCAGAGTGACAGTGACAGCAAATGTCTCTCCTAATTGCAAAAATCTCTCCAGGACATTAATGAGATTTGTATTGGAGACTCGGCAATACACATAACTCTTACACAATCCTGGTGATATTATTAGACAGACTTTCAAAACCATTCGCGGCCAATAAACATTTATAATAGTCAGTCCGCCGACAGTCTTCATTAATATTTATATTAACATCACCAATGATGAAAACATTCGTCATATTTTAAAGTAAATATTGTCATCAAAATACAGTCTTAGTACATTAATAAGTATCTCCTTAGAATAAAAATTAAATCTATAAATTTAAAAAGTATCAAACGTACAACTCAGTGATTTTATTTACAATGAAATATATAAGCTAAATATATATCACAGATAAAAAAAAAGAAAAATGTCTGAATGGTAGCTGACAAAAAAATGATGTATATAAACTGAATCAAATTTTATACGTTTTATTTATTTCATTTCAATATTTGACTTAAAATATTCAGAATTTCCTCCCAATCTGTAGTTGTCGTTACAGTTTGTTCTTAAAACATAAATATGAATTTGGTACATCCTGGTTTCATTTGAATGTATCCATATTGCTCTTAAAATTATTATTTCTGGCTTACAATCAAGCACACAGAATTCAACCAAATAACTGTCAACATTTTGTTCTTAAACTTCTTATATTCTGATGAACAATAATAAAGTTAAACTCATCTGTCACATTAAAACACGTTGACTGCCAGCATAGATAATTTTTTGTGTCATTCTGAGGCCGCCGTAGTAAAACTATATGTCCGCCTGACGCCATGAGGGTCACCGGTAGCCCACGTCATGCGTGCCGCTGTGCGCCATGTGGGCCACCGGAGGCCCCCGCGTCTTTTATAAATCAAACACAAATTGTAGCGCCATTTTTAGTATTACGTAATTTTTAATGATATATTCTGAAAGCTTATAAAATGTGATAGAAAACAGTCCTCTGGTTTTTAAATAAAGCAACCCTAAATACGTTTTTATATATTTGAACTAGTTTTTACGACATTTAGACAGACTAGTTTCTGTCGCAAAAAGAATCAATGTCACTTACTAAACACCTAACCTCAAAAGCTGATCAGTGTGCGGGAAGAAAATATAAAAACACAAAAGCTGATCAGTGTGCGGGAAGAAAATATAAAAATCACAACAAAACAGCTGAAACATAATATCATATGGCATGTGTAAAGTTTTGCCCCCACGCCATGAGGGCCACCGGTGTAACTCACCAATAACTTCACAAAATAGTGGCAAAAGACCGGATGTCGGCTATTTCTGTACTTGGGGGGTCATTTCCGGTTGCATGGAACACAGAACTCGGAACAATGAATATTGAACTTTACCGTAGAAACAGCTGTGGCGCCAGGCTGAAATGTAGTGAGGGCCACTGGTGGCCCTCATGGCGTGAGCTAAAATTGTTGTGTGGGCCACCGGTGGCCCTCATGGCAGTCAACGTGTTTAAAAATATTAAACATAATTAAATATTTGAAAAATCCTCAAAATTTGAAAGGAGGCTTATTTTAAACTACTTCTGATTGATTTAATAATAATTTACATAACGTTACTATTTATTTAATGCAGAACTGTATAAACTTCGATATTGTTAAAGTAGCATAAACATTGATTAAGTGAATATACCCAATAATTGAAGATTATTCATAAGGAAATAGCACTTTTGTAGGACTTATTTTGCAATCTTATCTAAGTCATACTGAAATGATATTTGCACAACTGGTGCACCATCTTCTCTTCGCAGCAACATCTTACCGTCACGCACTCACAAGTACGTCTCACGCTGCGGGCCGCCGTGTACAGCTTCCTCCTTGCCGTACAGCTTCCTCCCATGTAGATGGGTTGATCGATGGGCAAGTTCATGTGGTAAGTGGAAAGGTTCCTCTTGACTCGTCGTCTCTTTGAGATTTCCTCCTTGTCTTGTCACCTAATAAACTTTACAATGATCCCAGGTTTTCTTGCTAGCCTGTGACATGCGTCGATCAACCCTTTAATGTCAGTTACATTAAAGTCCAGAGCTTTACCAACTTCTTTCACCACACTGGCCACGTTTTCATTTTGGTCTTGGGGAACTCCGTGGATCTCAACCACGTTGCTCCTAGAATATTGTTCTAAGTTTTCGATACAATTTTTGTAATGACAACTTTCTGCTTTAACTCCTTATTTGCTTTTAAAAAAATCTGAATATACTCCTCTACCTTTAGTGTGTGTTCCTTCATAGCTCTAGTACTATCATAATTTTTTTTTATTTTAAAACATCATTAGAGTTGCTGAATTCCTGTTCGTTAGTCTTCTGATTTTCTTGAATTTCACTTACAACTCTCATAATGTCATCAAGGGTAAGTTTTCCATCCACACCTTCATTTTCAAACCTCATGATTTTGCGTCTGGTTGAAGGACATGGGTTGCATCTCCACACAAGGTCGCCTGAAATGATGCATTCCATGTCTGCTTTGTTCATAAACATTTTCCATGGAAAACTGAGCTACAGTCAACACACAGTAATTTAGTTTGATTTGATTATGTGGGTTTAACACAAACACCACACACAGACATTGTGAAAAAATATAAATTTTAGAAATAAAAACTATTAAATAAGAAAAATCGTTGAGTAAAAATATTATTGAAACGAACAGTATACATACAACATACCAAACACGCTAGAGCTGAAACAGTCAAACGGGAGCAAGAAAAGATATCGAACAATACGTCCTCACTGCCCGAACACTGGCTCGTGTCTTGATTAAAACATCTTAATTAAAACATTAGTAAGGAAATATAAAACGGCCCCAACAAGGGAATAACGTTTAACCCTTGATTGTATACACATACAATAGATATTCCACCTAATAGGAATATGTGTGCCTGTATTTTGGTTAGTTAGTGAGGTTCCCAACCACAGCTGGCTTAAACTGCATTACATTTACATGAAACTACACTAGCGCTCCACAATGTACCACAAAAACAGCTGATATGTTGAGACTCAAAATATAAAATTGGATGGGAAATATACTTGTGTATAAAATCAATGGTTTAACCAATGTATAAATGAACAACAAAACAAAAATAAAAACGAAATGCTCTTTGTATATATTGTTCTGCTATGCATTGTTTGACATTCATATCCTATTTGATGACGGGTTCAAGGGAATAAACTGTGAACTACAAGTTCATATTATCTGTTTTAAAAACAACAACATAAACCTGTGTATTCAATGTTATTTAAAATAACCATATATTAAATGTTACAAGTAATATTTAACAGTGTTGCAAGACATGTCATAGAGAACTGTTTTCTCATTTAACCGAATTTGCACTGTTAAAATTTTAATCAGATATTGAAAATATAGAAAAAATTAGATAAAACAAGGCAGGCAGACGTATATATTAGCTGTGAAACCAAGTGAACTATTTTTAGCTAATATTTAACGAGAAACACAATTATATTAAAGACAGGAATTGCAATTTGGTTGGCAAACCTGCATGTAGTTAAGCGAGTCACCGCAAGGCCGTGCTAGATACACGAAGCTTACCCTATTCTCCGCTAGTTGCCACTCACAGTTTTTTATCAACCTCTAATTTGCATAAATATTAATTGAATCAATTAATAAAAATAATTTAACTTATTTCATGAAAATAATATGCCCTTATTTACTAATATTCATTAAATGATAAAGAAATAATACAGTTATAATATGGTTTATTACGGGATAAATAATAATATTTAAAAATATAGAAAGCCAGTTTAAAAAGTTACTGTGGCAATTTATACTATGTCAATCATTCTAGTGAGGTATACATCTTGACAGATCAAGGAGGCAGCGAAGCTGGTGGTTTGAAAGTAAATACCACTTAATTTTTGAAGTCCTCAGTCTGCAACTATTACATTAGTTCAGAAAGAGGACAAAAACAACCACAGATGGAACAAGTGTCCAATCCACAAGTCCTTACAAAAGAAACAGACAAATACCATAGTACGTTGCAAGTCTGTTTTCGAAATAACAGGGAGTTTCCAGCAACGTGTTGCGAAGATAACTGTTATTTACCCTGTTATGTTATGTAACGTTCATCTCTAATACTAGAACTGTCGGTGTAGAAATTATGTGTACCCGAGTTTGGAGGTTGTTTGTTAAGAAAATAAAAGGCCTATGGACAATCCTATCACACCATTGTTTTACTCGTACCTTATGATATTTGCATATATTGTACTGTGAGTTTAAACGTTCCATTTGACGTTAAACGTCAATAAAAGTTTTGTACGCTGAAGAGAATTGCACAGGGCCGTCCCTAGCGTTAATGGCATCCGGAGCAAAGGAATGAGCAAAGGTATGTTTTGGCGCCCCCTCCCTCCTTCCTGGTACCAAAAACATTGAATGTGGTGTAACCTGAGTTATGTCGGAATGAATCACCAAGAGAAGAAATAAGTTTCCATTAATTGGTTTCTTTTTTTAAGAATAAAGAAACTTGATTCTTTTGGTGTGCAGTCCGATAGGTCTTAAATAACCAAAGTAGACTTTTCGATAGAACAGTATCAGAGATTCTTCTCCAAGGATATTCGAGGAATCACAGATTTGTTGATTTCTTTGGAGTGATTCTGGATGGTGGTCTCATGTGGAACGACCATGTTGATAAAAAATTGGGAAAAAACGTTCTGCCAACACTTTTGTTCTGAGAATCATTAATTGGAAATGTGGAAGCTATTATTATTTATTAGCTTTTTTAAATAATCCTGTTGTAAGTAAAATTTCATTTCGAAACTTTGTTATACTGAGTGTTTTCTTTGCGATTACAATTTACAAATTTATTGACGATAAAAGTGTAAATAATACGGTATTTATTTGGAAAATGTCATAATTTTATTTTTAAAGCTTTAAGTTATACTTTTACGTCAGGCAAGAATAATATTCCGGACACATTTCCTCATAGAACAAACTATCCTGTAAAAATAATCATTCCAAAACAGATCCTGCCTGGACTAATAATAGTACAAATAAAATATTTCTTTAAAATGTAATATCATTTTAGTTGTACCACATTTCACTATCGGGTGTTGCATACTACGTGTTTGGAAAGTTCTGTTTCAAATTTGTATATACTGAATATGTTATTATAATCATAGGAACTAAAATTAATTTGATTTCCATGATTTGCACACCGTCAGCACAGTAATCTCGATTAGCCGGAACGGCCCACTACCCTTCCACACCATAATTGACATTGTGTGGGTGGGAGGGCCCACAGTACACTTTGATATAGCACTGCTATGATATGAATGTATGTAAGCAGATTAACATGTACAGGTCAAAGAATCAGATTTTCTATCTTTTCATTTCCATTTTACAAAATTATTTTCATTGTTCTATAATATAATTTACAGAACAATAAATCACGACAGTTATGACGTTTCCAGTTGAACATGCCTGCATAAAATTAATATATTTTCAAAAATAACACTATAAAAATAAGGTGATATACTTTTTGGCGTTTATTAACCCATAATGCAACACATTCGTGTTCGTGTGTTCGTGTTCATATATTAGAGTTTTTGTTTTAATTCAACTAATGTAGGCTACAAATTATAAGATGCGTTACAAATGTATATACATTATAAAAGCCAAATAGTATTAAAGTTACACCGTCTGGTGGCTGATCAGTGCGCGGTAGGTGCGTGCCACTGAGTGGGCGTGTTCAGTGGTTACATTATTTACTTGCAGGTTAAATTCAATGTTAAAAAAATACAAACAAAATTGTTATAGTCAAGGAACATTTTCAAAGTACAGTAACTTTATGGTAACCATATAAAAGGGGGCTTTGTCAATTTTTTGGCTGAAAGTTTTGTCCATAGTAAATACATAGCTAGGAAACAAGAATATGATCGTTTTTCTGCGGAAAGGCCGGAAAAATAAAAATTAGGTAAAACGGAAACATATTTTTAGCGATGCTGGTTCTCAAATTGTACGGAATTTAGTTCTAATTTCCAGTATGACAAGGTATCAGCAATCGAACCATTACTGAGCACGTTAGCGGAAATGTGCCAGTTTCAATAAGGTTTTGTTATGTTAGGATAAGGCTAGATTGGGTAGTGATTGGTTAGTTTTGGTTTGGTTAGATGTTAGGTTAGGTTACGTTTGTTTAGATTATATTTTGGTTAAGTTATTTTAGGTCCATCACTATTTATATTTCCAGTAGTTCTATCTGCCTACACCAGTTCGGAAGCGATTTAACAGTGTCCCTTCCCTACGAGGGAGGTTCATTCCACCTACAGGTATTGACGGATCGGTAATAAGGAACTTATTTCGTCCATCAAAACTATTCCACGCTATGACCCAGCTGGTATTGGGTGAAAATTTTGATCTGCTAAACTGGAAAGCAGTTCGTATAGGTGGGTCTAGAAGATTCTTAGTGACAATTCTGATGTGGGAGATCCTGTACTGATAGTTAGTTTACAGACTTGAATGAACGCGGATTCGTTCAGCGTGTACAGCCATGCATCACATGTAGTATCTAAAATAATGAAGGCGTTTTTATGTTTATTACGACAACTAACATATGTGACCTAACGAATTTATGTAGTACACATTTAAAATTAAACGCAAACTAATATTTTACAGTTATGTATGTTTATACACGTACAAAACGTTATATTTTGAATTAAAATAAAGCACTTTATGCATATTTCTACTGTAAACCTTTGCTGTATGTTTATATGAAACTGAAATGTTCACTTAATGTTTCTTGATAAACATAGTAAATTATTATTAGTAATATTATAATATTAAATTGTTATGCTAACATGACGTGTTATTTAACATAGTAGACTACGGGGTTTTTTCACGACATTATATAATAATATAGATATAAAAATGTTTAGGTGAAAAATAAATAGTAAAGTTATACAAGCTTGATTTTCACAAATTAATTAAATATTAATCAATTATTTGTTGGAAATTGCATCAATTTAAAAAAATGTTGCTATATATACACAAAAAATGTCCTTACATAAAAAAATGTTTTTAATAACGGTATCATTATCACGCAAGTTAATAGCCCGGTGTGCCCGCTACAGTACGGCATGTAGAACGCCTGCGAATCAGTGATAGGCTAGGGGCCGTGTGAGCCCGCTACAATACGGCCTGTAGAACGCCTGCGATCCAGTGATAGGCAAGGGGGCGCGTTCATTCTAGGCTGTAACAATCATACAGTCCTGCCGTCCTTTCAGCGCCTTATGACACAGAATAGAGCAAAGGTTTCCTGTTAAAGTTCTAAATCCTCTTTCCTTGTCCATTTCTATTACGATTTTTGGAGTTAAATGCTCAATGTCAAGCTAATAAAAGTTTATCTCGATCGTGAGGAAAGTTCTTTGAGATAGCTGAAGATCGGTCTGCCACAGGGGTAGCGCCTTATGACACAGAATAGAGCAAAGGTTTCCTGTTCAAGTTCTAAATCCCCTTTCCTTGTCCATTTCTATTACGATTTTTGGAGTTAATGCTCAATGTCAACCTAATAAAAGTTTATCTCGATCGTGAGGAAAGTTCTTTGAGATAGCTGAAGATCGGTCTGCCACAGGGGTCTGTACTTCCTACATTTTCATTGTAAATACCACTGATATCCCAATCACAGGGAATTTAGACTACTATCTAATATAAATTAACTATTACAATTACATTTTAACCTGAAAAGACAACAATTATTAGGAATAGAACAGTACAGTAATCAAATATTACATAATGATGAAGTCTTATGACCCACTGTGACGATGGCGTCTAGACGTTTCAGGCATGAAGTGAGGATAATTCAATCCAAATGCAGTGTCTACTAAGTTCCCTCCAAGGTGATAACACACGGGGACAAGACAAACATACACATTAAACTTCACAAGAACTATCCACAGACTAACGATGAGGAAGACAAAGGTTGTTGGTCATTTGCCATGATTCCGTGAAAAATACAAATCAGGACGTTTCTGGTATTTTTTTTCTGGTATCCAACCAAGAACTATCGTCAGTCTGTCGACACTGCATTTGGATTGAATCATCACTTCATGCCTGGAACGTCTAGACGCCATCGTCACTGCGAGTCGTACGACTTCATCATTTTGTAATATTTGATTACTGTACTGTTCTATTCCTACTAATTGTTGTCTTTTCAGGTTAAAATATAATTGTAATAGTTAATTTAGATTAGATAGTAGTTTTAGTCCTTCCGAGTCACATAGATCATTCTGGTGCATGCTTAATGTTATTTTAAGTTAATAGTGTTTTTCAGGTACTATACATTTATTTATGCTTAGTTAATGTAATCTCTCTTCAGTCTGATTGGAATATTAATTTAATTCTGTTTTAACATTTTTTGTTGATATCGTGATCTTGGCAGCACCTAATTATTTATATTAATTTCACTCAGTTAAATATTTTTATATTTAGTAGAAGTTCATTTTGTTGTACCCCATTTTAGGATCTAGGTTAAAATGTAGATAATTATTAATGTAGATAAGTTTATTAGTTTAAGAACGTAGTTTTATAACATGTTTGTTTAGATTTAGTTTTTAGCTCAATCGAAACGTTGTGATTGGTATTTTTCACGTAATGATGGCAAATATCCAACAACCTTTGTCTTCTTCATGAGACTATAGATTGAAACAGATGTAGTTTTAGGCGAAGTAAGTCGTCATGGATGAAAACCAAATGGATTCAAAGAATTTTTTGAAGTCTTTCGAAACAAACTTTTCCCATTATTAGCAGAAATTTATGTTAGTTAGTGAATGGTTTTCACTAGTAACTCTCTTTTTGATTTTGATCTTAAAATTTTGATTCCGAAGGCTTTAAGAGAATAAATTATATATTTCATAGGGAATATTTTAAATTATCTTCTACAAAATAAAAAGTAAACCTATTCAATAAGAATGAAGAAAAAAATATGTTGATGACAAAAAAGTGTGTAACATAAATGAATATATAAAATCAGATATTCACGCTGAAGATTCAGTCCAACATTTTAATCGTTGTTCAACATATCACTAACCTCACTTATTAGTTCAAAATAACTATCACATTAGACAAAAAAGTATGGGACCTACAAGAGATTCGACTGATTTGGAAATTGTTAGCATTGTAGTATCATTTTACTGGAATGTGCCAGAAGTGGGTTAAATTTACAGATTCATTGGTCTTTATTTTGTTCATTGACAGCACAAAAAGCTTAACAATTGCCAGTTTTTGTTGCATGATGTTTTGAAACTCTGTAAGCGTATAAATAATCACCATGATACATTTTTAATGCAGGCTGACATCGACAGGAGCCTAACTAATTTGAAATTTCATTTTAATAAGCCTTATGTTGTCTCTTACTCCAGGAAACATCATGTAAATGTTATACAATACAATTAAAATATGGATACTAAATATCTATCCATCAAATCGTATGTTAAAGACCTTGGGGTTAATTTTGATTAAAAATTTTATTTTTCTGATCATGTAGTTGCAATTTGCAAAGGTGCTTTTTCTATCCTTCTGCTTATCTGAAGAATAGGTACTTTTATTTTTAATACCAATAGTTTAAAGGTGTTATATTGTTCGTAAGTCAGACAAAGGTTAGAATATGCATCTGATGTTTGTTCTACTTATGTCTGGATAGATACCATCTATTTATCTGGACTGATATAGAAACGTTTATTGAGATTTCTTTTATTTTAAAGCATTTGTGCCGTATTCGAAGTTGCCCCAGATATTTGAACTGGATAAGTTGAGCGCCAGACGCAAGATGCTATTTTGTGTTTCCTGCGCGGGTTGGTGATCGGCAATGCGGCGCTCCTGTCACGGGTGAGGTTTGCTGTGCCTCGACAGAATTCACGCTCTCGCATCCTCTTCTCCCACGGCTTCCATCACACAAATTTGGGAGCATGTTCTCCTTTCAATAGAATGTTTAAGATATACAACGTAATTGACCAAGTGGCTATTCATATCTTTTTTAATTTCAAAATAAACTTCAGGAACAATGTTTGTAAATATATCAAATGAGTTTAATTAATTTATTTATTTTATTAATTTTTTTTAATTTCATAAAAAACTAAGTCAAACTAGTTATTGTGTTAAAATAATTATGGCATATTGCTAATTGTTGATTGTTATTTATATTTGTTATATTCATTATATTGTTATTTGTGTATATATTTTGCGGTAATTAAGTTGTTTCAATGTTATTGTTGCTTGCTAAATAACATAAATTATTATTAGGTTTTATTAGATTAATGATATTGGCATGGCGGATGTTTGTAGACTTTGAAACTTGTATTGTGCTATTTGTAAATCGTCGAGTTTTTATTGCTACGTAGTAATTGCGATTTCCTGTGATGTAGCATTATGTTTATAAATAAATAAAATATAATCCTTGTATAAAGTGTTCGTTATCCAGCTATATTAGTTGGTAAAAACTAGGCGAAATAGGCTCACTTTTACCTTTGGACCCAAGATGGCGGCGCAGTGGTACCAACCCCCCTCCCCCCAAATTTCCCCCAAATTCCCAAATTTACCCCAATTTCCCACATTCCCCTCCAAATTCCCTTGTTATACTATATAAAATACACTCTTAACCTAACTTTTTCCATGTTATACAATATAAAATGAACTTTTTTTGTCCAATATGGCGTCTTTCCCCTCCCGCACCAACTCATACCCCGTGGGAAAATTCCCTTCCTAAAATTCCCTCATCCAAGATGGTGACCTTTCCATGTTATACTATATAAAATGAACTTTTTTTGTCCAATATGACGTCTTTCCCACCCGCGCCAACTCCCCCCCCCCAAAATTCCCTCCTCAAAATTCCCTCCCAAAAATCCCTCATCCAATATGGCGGCCTTTATACTATATAAAATACACTATAATAAATGACTAACGCGTCGTCTGCTGGTCGGGCGCGCATGCGCGTTGTTACTCTACTCATATATACAACATAATAAAATTAATATTTCATACACTATAACAAAATTAATACTCTATGTGGCTGACGTGATCGCAGCGCCCCTGGTGGCAACGCCGACCCGATCGCAGCGCACCTAGCGGCATCAGCTTTGCGCGGGTGATGCATGCGCATCTAGACGCTTCGCTCTGATTGGTTGTCTCCCCTACTTAACCAAACAACACAATCAATCTTTCTCACTTCTGTTCTTGCGCTCATACTGATCAGACGTGTCCTCACTTTGCTCCTACTCGATATTAAATACTTTAACTTTATTATATTTTTGACACCATTCTCTGTACGGTATTTCGAAGTAAAAATCAATAATTTGAATATCCTTGCTTTTTTTACTTTAATTTAATAATTAACTTTTAATCAATTTTTCATCCAAGTAAATTTAATTGAATCCTAACCTAACCATGGAATCCTTTGCCATTAACGATAACCTGGTCACCATCTCCCGTCGATACGACACTTCCAGTCCCGATCTGCTTGACGTACTTTCCGATCATAAAAATAAAATCATGGCCGAAATAAATAAACACCTAAACAGGCTCGGGGGAGTAAAATGGTACATTGCAATCCAAATTAAATTTTCCAAAATTGTTAACAACGAAGAAATCTCAACAACACCTTTATTTCATGGCAAAACTCGTCCCTTGTTACCTTCTTATTCTCTAGATGTACAATACTTTGAAGCTACAGACACAATTTTAGAAAGCGTGGCTAAGTGGGTTAGTCAAGGTAGCGGGTGGGTACTTGAAAATGTTTTACGTCTCGATTTGTTCATTGTTAAATTTCAACCTTTGTACGCTTCTTCTTATATACCCACCCGAAAAAAATTTCTCACCCTTCTAAAGGAATTGTAAATGTTAAAAATGACGATCAAAAATGTTTCCTATACTCTGTACTTGCCCATTTTTACCCTGACCAAAATAGACGAGTAAGTTATTTCAAAAAACGTGAAAATAAATTAAACATGTCTGGGATTAGCTATTATGTCAAAATTACTGATCTCGATAAATTTGAAAAAATAAATCCCACTTTGTCAGTCAACGTCTTTGGTTTTGAAAACGATGAAATTTACCCCCTAAGAATAACCAAAGAA
This sequence comes from Stictocephala bisonia, assembly GCA_035578905.1. NCBI lineage: Eukaryota > Metazoa > Arthropoda > Insecta > Hemiptera > Membracidae > Stictocephala > Stictocephala bisonia. Next base: position 39,351 of record JAQJVL010002121.1, read on the forward strand.
AAATTCAGACTTCACCACGTAAACTTGTTACTATTGACCACTGACACTACCTCCTACTACTGTCTCATTACAAACATGTCACGACTGCTATCTCACTTGACTAAATACAACCCAGCTATGTTCTACTGTGACTACTGCCTACACAGATTTTGGACTAAAGACTTACTTACTAACCGCTTACCTTTATGCTAACCACACGGTGCATAAAAGACCAGACTTCCTACTGATGACGAAAAATACATGTACTTTAAAAACTATAGACTTACTCATAAAGTCCCCTTCACCATCTACTGTGACTTTGAGTCCTTTGTCGTACCTATCCCTACTACAATTAACGACCCATCTACGTCACACACGACCAACACTGCCCATTATACCCCTTCAGGTTTTTGTTACGTAATTATTGATAGTGATGGCAAACTAGTAAAACAACCTAAAGTCTATAGCGGCCCCGACGTTGTAGATACTTTTCTAAATTGTTTGATTGCAGAGTCTGAGGAACTCTTACCTATTATTAAAAAGAATATCCCGATTAATATGTCTCCATGAGACAAAATTATTTTCCAAAATGCTACCACCTGTCACCTTTGTCAAAAACCTTTAGACGGAGACAAAGTAGCTAACCATAATCACCTAACGGGTGAGTTCTTGGGACCCGCTCACAATTCATGTAACAAACTACCAAGTTCCCGATCATATTCCAGTCTTTTTCCATAACCTCAGAGGTTATGACTGCCACCACTTGATCCAAGGGTTAGGTAAATTCAAAAAAGAAAAACTGTCATGTATCGCTACTACTAGCGAACGGTACATTTTAGTCACCCTTGGGTCACTACGATTTTTGGACTCACTCCAATTCTTAAATGCTTCTTTGGACACACTCGTGTCAAACTTAGTTACTGACGGGGCATCAAAATTCAAAATGTTAGGGCAGTGTATGACCAACACAGACTTACTACTACGAAAAGGTGTCTTTCCCTATCACCGATCAATCTAAATTTAACGATACTGAACTTCCTCCCAAGGAGGCGTTCTACAACGACTTGACACAAACACCTATTTCAGATGAAGACTATACCCATGCACAAACTGTATGGACTACTTTTGACATGACAATTTTGAAACAATACCATGACCTTTACTTACTAACTGACGTGTTGTTACTGGCAGACGTGTTTGAAAATTTTAGGACGACCAGTATGACTTACTACGGTATTGACCCGTGTAACGTCTACTCTGCCCCCGGACTGGCATGGAATTCCATGCTAAAAATGACAGACGTACATCTTGAACTACTTACTGACATAGACCAACACCTCTTTGTCGAGTCTGGGATCCGGGGCGGTGTCTCCATGATACCCAACAAGTACGCCCAGGCCAACAACCCTTACCTTCCTGACTTTGACAACAAAAAAACGACTAATTACTTACTTTATCTCGATTGTAATAATTTGTACGGGGCCAGTATGTCCGATAGACTCCCAGAGTCTGAATTCAAGTGGATAGACCCCCAAGACATTGACTTTACAAAAGTACCCGACGACTCTGACATAGGTTACATTTTAGAAGTTGACCTACACTACCCAGACCATTTACACAGCCTACATTCAGACTTTCCACTAGCCCCCAAACGAAAAGTAGTGACAGATGACATGCTTTCCCCCTACTGTAAGGACTTACTTCATGAACTCGACCATAAATCTGCCAAGACTGAAAAATTACTAACTACTCTGTGACAAAACAAAATACGTTGTACACTACAAGACTCTACAACTTTACTTACAACTTGGACTTGTACTGACCAAAATTCACAGAGTTCTTAGCTTTAAACAGTCTGCCTGGTTAGCCCCATTAATAATTTTAATACAGAGAAAAGAAAATGTGCCAAAAATAATCTTGAAGAAGATTTTTTTTAAGTTAATGAACAACGCTACGTACGGGAAATCCTTAGAAAATGTTAGGTCGCGTATTGATTTTAAACTCGTAAATAACGAAAAACAATTGGTTAAATGGACAGCTAGTCCCAGACTTAAAACATTTTTTGCTTACAATAAAGATATTGCGGGATTGGCCTTGAAAAAACAAACAATTTTCCTAAAAAGATCCATTTATGTTGGATTTACAGTATTGGAAATTTCAAAATTAATAATGTACAACTTTCATTATAACTGGGCAATTACAAAGTATGGGAAAAACGTCAAGCTTTGTATGACTGACAAAGACTCACTATTCTACAATGTATATACTCCCGACGTTTACGCAGATATGAAAAATGAATTACACCTTTTTGATACGTCTGACTATCCACCTAGCCACCCATGCTACCGTGTAGAAAACAAAAAAGGGTTAGGAAAATTTAAAGACGAGTTAAACTCAAATCCGGCTAGGGAAATAATTGGCTTGAGAGCGAAATGCTACTCCGTTCTAAATTCAGATCTAGAGGAAAAGAAGGTGGCTAAAGGCGTCCCCCGAGTAGCGATAAAAAAACAACTAAAACATGATATGTATAAGGACTGTCTTTTAAATCATTCGTTAAAAACAACATCCGCTTTAAACATTTGCAGTGACAAACATAACATTTACACACAACACATTTCAAAACTATCACTTTCCCCCTTTGACGACAAAAGATACATCTTGGAAAATGGCATAGATACACTAGCATATGGTCATCACATTATTAGTAAAAAATGAGCTTTAGAACATGACCATGATTACATTAACAAAAAACCAAAACTAAAATAAAAACGTACCTTACAAAATAAATCACTCCTATGTAAATAACAATCATAATAATTTATAAAAGCAAACTCATCTTGACGTAAGTCGTTTAAGTCCTCCTCGATCTCCATCCTCTCCATGACTGTCCGCCACTCCCTCCCCCCACCACATCCATCCTTATCGCACTAATGGCGTCGATCCCACTACTTCGGAACTTTGTTAAACCTTTCTAAAATATTTACAGTAACATATTGAACAGTTTTTTGTGTATATGAATATTTGTACATAACTTATCCGTATAGTTAGACTTTAGAAAACGTAACATTGAACAGTTTTTTGTATATATGAATATTTGTACATAACTTATCCGTATAGTTAGACTTTACTTTGTAAAAAATCGGGTCCTTTAGCAGTTTCAATGTACATGCAAAGTCTACGAGTACCACAATGTTACAGGATGTGACTCGCCAAACGTTTGTGTCATAAAGGTGAAATATCAGCTTACTTTAATATAAAGATCATATAATATCAACTACATAAAAAATGTAAATTAAAAGTATTCATGTTATCTTTTCATGTTTGAACATACATTACTTCTGTACCATAACTCTTGGTGTGAGATGAATTAAGTCCGGGTGCTATGATCCATTAGGTGCGTGATCATAGACCCATATGGTGGCTGTGCCCTAGCCTACTCTGATGGTACGGTTAGTGGACCTGTATCAATGAAGGTGCTGCAGTCTGACTATGACAAGTGGAATATGGCTGTTAGACCTTATGATACGAGTTAGATGGTGATAACATGAGGAGTGTTATTGTGATCAACTCAGAGTGAATGCCTCCGGAAGGGTTATGGAACAGGGGTCCTAGATGACAACGTCATCTAATGACAAGTTCTAATGACTTCCTGCGAATGTGTGTTGCTCGTTAAGTAAGTAAGCTTTACAATTGGCAGGGAGGCGGTAAACTTTATTTTTATTATTTTTATGGTCGACTACCACCGTATGGAGCGAGGATGGGGCTCCATACACCAAAAAGAATCCAAATAAATTGTTAAACATTGCTTGAAACCCTTCATTCTTCTACTATGAGTGTAAGAGAGCAAATAGCAAGGGAGCTGCATGCTCCAGTTAGAAAGAAATTCCCTACTATACCTGTAGAAGTAAAGGGAATACAAGACTTGTTTAAAGCTGACTTGGTCGAAATGATACCTTATTCTAAACAAAACCAAGGGTACAAATTAGTACATCTTAACAATAATAAACTGTTTTAGCAAATACGCCTTTGCTGTCCCATTAAAAGATAATACTGGCCCAGAAATCGTTAAAGCCATAACACCCGTATTAAAGTCCAATAAAATGAAACACTTACAAACATATGCGGGTAAAGAATTCTATAACGTAGGATTTACAAAGCTAATGAATAAATATGGTATAAACCATTACTCGAGCTACAGTGATAAGAAGGCGTCCATTATAGAGCGGTTCAACCGTAGCCTTAAATCAATAATGTGGTGAAAGTTCACGGAGCAAGGTAATTATCAATGGATCAAAATACTACCTTCCCTGTTGGACGAATACAATTCAAGAAAACATAAAACTATTGGCATGGCTCCAAGTCATGTGAACAAAAGAAACGAAAACATAGTAAGAAAAACATTAATAAAAATAGACATAAATACAAGAAAGTGGATAAAAAGGTTCGTTTTAAGGTAGGTGACAAAGTGAGGATAAGTAAGTATAAAAAAGTCTTTGACAAAGGATATCTACCCAACTGGACTAACGAGATTTTCACTGTGCATAAAGTCCAAACTACTATTCCTACAACCTATCTCCTCAAAGACCATACTGGTGACGTCATCAAAGGAAGTTTCTACGAAAAAGAGCTACAAAAATCCAAAACAAACGACGTATACCTGGTTGAAAAAGTACTTAGAAAAAAGGAAACAAAGTATTAGTTAAATGGGCAGGATACGACGGTAAACACAATACATGCGTTTCTCAAAGTCCCTACATCAACCTAAGTATCAATTTTTAGTATCAAAGGCAATAATTGATGAACACGTGAACAGAATTCACAGTCTAGTAGGCTACACAAGTGTTTGAAACCTCGTCTCCCCCCCACCCTCAGTTAGTCAATTGATACAAAGCCCCGCAGTTTCACGAGGCGTTACAGTACGTTTCAGAGACATTTAACGCACCCATTACACAAAAATACATGTTAAAACTTTTAAAAGACGAAGCCGGTGTTAAGAATAAAATGGACAACATATACGGGCCACATATAGAGGGCGATAAATTAATGGTAGGTAATCAACTGCTTACATTCGACAACGAAGGAAACATTCACTTGAACAATGTACAGTACAGAGGAACCGAAGGCCTTTACGAATTATTATTTAAAAGGCAACCCGATGAAAAGGTATACACACAAGATGATTTGAACGCTTATAAAGATGTACTTATAAAAACGAATGCACATAAAAAAGGTTATTTATCTCAAAATCACATTAACCGACCAACAAAGTCCATAAAATATAAAAACATAATTTCCGTTTTATTCCCCAAACGGTACGGTAATGTACGGTAAAGGGCTAAAAGACTTTGGATCACGTGACATTTCCTATTGGGACAATCCGAACGAATTATGTGACAGATTAAAACTAATTATAGATTCGACAGAGGCTGGAAACGGTAACCATAGGAATGAAATTCAAAACATAATTGAGAAATTAAAAGAAGCTAAAATTATTTCAGGAGCTGGTAATAGTCGATACATAGCATTAATCGCTTTATAATTTAGTTTCATTACATTCTGAAAATGACATAGGAAAATATTTATGGTTGGCAATCTTTGTGATATCAGCTGACCTTTTAGGTCAGTGTTATATTGTTTGCTATTTTAATTGGCACCAGACGGACACTCCACATGTTAACCCTAGAGGTCAAGTTTAGTGATATCAAACAGCATTATATGCATTTCCCCAGAGATAGTAGAATCTGACCATATCTCGTCTATTATTAAACAAAACGAAAGAATTATTGGGTCACCATGTACGTGTGATTGTAGATGTCAAGTACATAGACAATTATTGTCATTATAGGGAAATGTAATTAAATAGAAGAAACAAATATACTTATTTTATAAATACAGACTTGTGTATAAAAAGTATTATTACCACCGGGCGAAGGTTTTAAACTAACACCTGAAGGAAACTATGACATTGAAAATAAACAAATGGTTAACGTCGGTGTGTCCGTGGCAGACAACGATGTTGTTACAAGAACATACTTTGAGGCTAACACAATGCCAAACTTACAAAACAGCTATTCTGCGAGGTTACATTTTAGAAGTTGACTTACACTACCCAGACCATTTACACAGCTTACATTCAGACAAAAATAGTGACAGACGACATGCTTTCCCCATACTGTAAGGACTTACTTCAAGAACTCGACTATAAACCTGCCAAGACTGAAAAACTACTAACTACACTTTGTGACAGAACAAAAGCTATCGATGTACGTGTCAAATTTGAATTTAAAAATAATGTACCGGACAGGACTACAGCTTACTGTTTAATAATTCACGATGTACATTTAATGTACAATCTTTTAACAAGTACAGTAAGAACGGTTATGTAATAAAAGGGGGAGGGGAGGGGGAATAGTATTTAGTAATACAACTAAATTAATTTATTCAGTTGAGAGGATGGAGTCCACAGGTGCGTACGTCGTACAACGTAAGCCGATCGATATGTCGAAGCAAGACCTAACAGCTTTTCTAAAGGTTATGTACAATATAAACTATGAGTTTACCAAAGTTATCACCGTGGGTCTGTTTGATGAATTTAGCTTTTAAGTGGGCATGTTGTTTCACAAGCAAGGTATACGTAAATACGTTTTGCTAAACAACATACAATTCACAAAGTTGAAGGAATTGGAACCTTCAATTAGCCATGATCTGTGTAACAGAGGTGATCATCAAAAGAGATTCAATGACGAGGACATTAAATACACTATACGTAATATTTACAAAAAACCTCATGTAGAGCTTTGCGATAAGTTTAATGAAACCTCTATACTTTTCACTAAAAGTGAATGGTTGACTTTTGTCAGCTTATTACCTTGCATTTCACGGTACGTTGAACGGTTGACCTGTGTCGAGTCTTAATTAATTGAACACATTGACCGGGTTATGCGTAGTGATTCGGTCTACATTCCACCACCGTCAGGGGGAACGGGTGGGAAGCTGACCTTTTAAAAGAGGAGGTTGTTTGGTATAAAAACACAAAGCCCAGGTCTTAAACAGTTCGTGGAAAGGGGGTGGCGGAGGGGCGGGGGGATGATTAGTGGTTGACAAAGGTATTTCATTCAGTTGAAAGAATGGTCCCGCTAGGCGAGCTTCTCGCGCTACCTTCCTTGTTCGAACCTATCGATATGTTGAATGGTATTTTTTTTAAACGGATTTTCTTTTGAATGAAAACTTTTCAAAATCAATTACCGTTGGAATTTTTAAAAATCGAGACTACAGTCTCGGTGTAATGTTCCAGGGTAGACATGACTATGTGTTCTGGTCATTTGATGTTTTTAATCAGTTTTGTGTAAATTTTAATAACATTTCTAAAGCCCTAATAGAAAATAATAAATTTTATTTGGAAATTAACGAAATGGAAGTTGTTAAAGTTTTATCGATCTTTGGGACACCGCATGTTTTCCTTGGGAATACTTTAACACTTAATCCGAGCGAGTGAGCTCAGTCGCCTTCCAACCTCCCAGGTAGCAGCCTGTCACTTAACTCGGGTGAGTGGGCGCAGTTTATCTCCAACCTTCCGTTAATACAGTTGGAATTGAGAGAGTTGTTTAATAGGAAGACATTATAAAACAATATCTCTGTGGAGGATTCCAAAGTCCATCTCCGCACATTTTAAATAGATTAACTTGTGAAATTAATAGAGTTAATGGTTGCAGTAGTTGAGTTTCAAGCCTTTACTGACAATAATAACCGTTTTATAGTTAAAGAATTGGCAATAGTTGGTGAACATTTCCAAACACAAATTGTTTTCAAGTCGCCTTACTGCAAGTGTGCACTCGATGAAAACAAAAAAGGTCAGCTAGATGGTTGATCCGCCACTTGCACGGAATAAAATGGGAAGAGGGTAGTGTGGAATACAATGAAAGTTTAATTCGCACACTTTGTAAACCTTTTAATAAAATTTATACTAAAGGGTTGGAAAAGGTCAACTTTTTAAAAGAATTTCATCCTAACGTGATTGAACTACCGAAAGAGTGCTCAAAAGATACTTGTTAAACTAAATGTATATTACCTATACACGCCCACTGTAACTTTAAGTGTGCCTTTAAAACTGCACACCAAGAGTATAAAAGGCTGTCTGAACTTTAATTTGGTCATTATGTCTCTAACCGTCATGGAAGACCAATGGACTATGCTATCAAAGGAGCCGAAGGCTCCAGTCGGTGTTTTGACTGACAGTTTTATCATGAAATTTGACAGATACGTTAAATGGGACATACTGTCAGCCCACTATGATTTTTCAATAGATATGTTGAGAATTTACCAACATAGGGTAAACTGGGGTTTGATTTTAAAAAGGACAAAGTTTACCGAAGATATATTGAGGGAAATATCAGCAAACTTTGATGTAGATTGTTGGGCAATTATAAGTAGATACCAGTCTTTGTTGGAACTGTTTATCGAGGAGTTTGCAGACAAAGTGGCATGGGAAGATATTATACTGTATCAAAATGTAAGTGGAGCTTTTTTCATTAAACACTATAAACGTGTGTGTGAAGTAGATGAGTGAATTTGCGTCCTATGGCTGGAATAAAACCCCGTAAGTCCAGGACATGAACTGTCGAGGTGGGGACGGTCTAAATTTAATAAAAAAAATTGTCCGACTGTTTTCCAAGTCAGCCGTAAAACGCGTAAGACCTGAATCAGTCCTGCAGCTTGGGGCTGGATTAATCTCCGTAAGACCTCGAGTCGCAGCCCGGGCCCTTTTACAGTTTGGTTGAATGGAACACTCTATGGCTGACTTAAAACTCTAAAGTCCAGGGTGTGGGATGTTTGTGGATTAAGCTTCACAAAAAATAAATAAAATAATAAAAAGTACAAAAATAAATGTATAAAATACATAAAAAATAAATAATACTGGGAGGTAGCATTTTGTTTGGCTGGCTATCACCGTAACTTGCGATGGATGAGGCAAGTTACATTAAATTAACCGTGTGGGGATGCCAGTCCTCCATCGGGTGCGTCCCATGGGAATTGGGCAATGCCTTCAGTTTTGCCTTCAGCTTACTTGAGCGTAGTGAGGAATTAAATACTCACCGTGAAAAAAAACTGGTTAAATCAAAAACAATAACTAAATAAAACTGGGAGGTAGCATCTTATTTAGTTGGCTATCACCGTAGCTTGCGATGCAAGTTACAATAAACAACCGTTATCACAGCTAGTAGATATTATGGCTTGTTCCTCGTGGTGGGGAAATTGATTCAATCTCCTCACTTGCTCTGTAGTTGTTGTGTGTTGAACATGGCCTCCAACAACCAGTCGCTGGACATGCTCATCAGCAAGCTTCCGTTAGAGTTAAAGTATAACATCCTGATATATCTTCCATATGACAAAGTGGATTTTATTAGAGACGAATATTTTTGGAGAATGTTTTGCGAGTTGAGAGGGATAAAAGAACCGTTTATTAAACAAACATCATTTTTGAGACTGATTTCTACTGTAGGGGTGGGGGTAGGTTCAAGCCGTCACCCCTCGGCCCTCGGGCAGTCAGTCTCGCGTAGCGCTTCACCCATTCTTGTAGTGTTGAAGCCACGTGATTCTCACGATTCGATACATATAGATTTGTTACATTTACTTTCCAGTCTCGCGTAGCACCTCACCCACTCTTGCAGTGTTGTAGCCACGAGCTCATATAGATTCGATACATTTAGATTCGTTACAAATAGATTAGATACATTTACAATTTATTTAGACCAGTTACATTTTACTTTAATCTCAAGTTTTGTCACAGTTTCAATAGTTCTTACCATTAACTTCAATATAAATAAAGCAGTGATCACATCTCATTTTGTTTCATTAATTATTATTTACCGCTTCCGAATTGTCTTACCGCGGCATACATACGCCGTAACATTTATGGTCCTCCGGGCCGGATCGTATACGAAACGGATTACATCACTTTGTGCAGTGAAACAGTGGTTCTTTAGCTACGTTGTGAAGCTTGAACAGTGCAGTGTAGTGCCAGTTAAGTGTTGGTGACAACCGCCCATGCCTGCTTTCTCCGAAGTCTTCTTTGTCTCCAGCCACCCCCAGCGACATCACAGCGCCCATAAAGACCCTCAACATCTGCCGACTGCATTCCAGCCCCATTGTGAATCTCTCACCTCTGCCAGCCCTTGCGCGCCTCTATGGACACATGTGAGTGAGCCCTTCCTCTTTCACTCTCCTTCAGGGCAACCGTTGACCCCACACTTACTTTCCCTTTCTACACCCTCAGCTGTTCCTTTTATTCTCTTCTGTCAAAACAAACCTTGTAGTAAACTACCCTCGTCGCTAACTGCCATTTAATATTTATTCATTTTGATTGTTTTAATTTTATCATTTCATTTTATTTTCGTTTAGTCTGTCATTACATTTTATAAAATGGTAGGTGATAATGACAATAGTACTCAAGAACTGAAACAACTGGTTCAGAAGAGAGGACAAGCTAAAGCCAAGCTATCTAGATTTGAGACCTTTCTTGACTCATTATCAGAAACAACTAGTGAGACAGAGCTTAAACTAAGACTAGCTAGATTAGAGGGTATTTTATCAGAATTTGAAGAAATACAACCACAAATAGAGGCCATTGACACAAGCGACTCACAAGAGGAAGAAAGGGAGCCTTTTGAAGTTATGTATTACAAATTAGCAGCTCAAGGTGAAGACACTGTGCAGAGTCGGATTCCACAACCAGCCATTGAATCTACTTTCAACAATGGCCCATCAACTACCTCATCCAACAGCCAAGTTCATATAAAATTCCCAACAATAGACTTACCCAGCTTCAGTGGCCAGTACGGAGACTGGTTATCTTTTTCGGAAACCTTCAATGCATTGATTCATACCAATGAGTCACTCAATAATGTGCAAAGGTTTCACTACTTGAGGTCATCTTTGAAGGGTGACGCTTCTGAACTCATACAATCCCTGGAGCTTATTGCTTCCAATTACTCAGTAGCCTGGAGTTTATTGGAAGGTCGCTACAAGAATAAAAGAATCATCATCCAAAAACATGTAAAGTGTCTGTTTGAGCACGCTTCTGTAGACAAAGAAGCAGGTCATAGCATAAGGAACTTGCTGGATGGTACACTGAAGCACATCCGCGCCCTACCAGCTTTAGGACAACCTACTGATAGTTGGGACACGCTGTTATTACACTTAATAACATCGAAGTTGAACTTCAGCCTACTCCGGGAGTGGGAGCTCTCCACAGAGCCAGACCAGCTTCCGACGTTCAAGAACCTGACAGAATTTTTAGAAAGGAGGTGTCAGATCCTAGAAAATGCAAGTGGCAGAGTGTCACAAAGGCCCACCACCTTGAGCACTACGAAGACCAGACCAGCACAACGATCCTGCCTATTGGTTCTAAGCACAAACTGTCGCTTGTGTAATGGTAAACATCCCATTTACAAGTGCCAGGATTTGCTGAAACGCCCGCCAGGTGACCGTCATCACATGCTAAGGAAAGCAGGAGTCTGCTTCAACTGCCTTAAACCAGGCCACAAGCTATCAGAATGTTCTTCAGGAGGTTGTAGAATATGCAACAAAAAACATAATACTGTTCTTCACTCATCCGATTTATCATCTTCTTATCATTAAAAGAAGTTCCTGCAGGAGCTATAAATGTTCACGCTCGTGAGAAGAAAAACGAAGTTGTAAGTGCACACACGGCTACTCAACATCAAAACCAACATCAGGTTCTGTTGTCTACAGCGTTGGTAGACCTTGTGAGCCCCACAGGAAAACAGCTGAGATGCCGGGCCTTGCTTGATAACGGTTCACAATCTTGCTTTATGACTGAGAACGTGTGTCAAGCCTTAGGACTACGTAAAAGCAGGAACAAGTGACATATTGTTGGTGTGAACAATGTTCCAATAAGCATGAGTGGAACAACTACTTCTTTGGTTAGGTCTTGCGTTACCAGCTACAAAACAAACTTGTCATTTGTGGTTGTCACAAAAATTACAAATGACTTACCCAGAGAACAGGTCAACATTGAAGCGTTCAAAATACCTGACCACATTACCTTGGCAGACCCTGGCTTTGCCAGCCCTGGTCCCATTGACTTAATGATAGGTCAAGAAATATTCTATGACATTATCTGCATTGGACAACTAAAATCAAAGGGCTATCCAACTTTACAGAAAACCAGATTAGGTTGGGTGGTAGGAGGTAAGCTGGAGCGAGAGATTAACCAAACAAGTGTTAATCAAACATGTTAACTGACAGCGGAACAACGTTCGTTGGAGCCAAGAGACAGCTGCAAGATTTGTACAATATCTTCGAGAAGGAAGCACCTGCCATCTCAAAGGCGGCAATTGAAGATGGAATCCAATGGAGCTTCATTCCACCCTATGCACCACACATGGGAGGCTTATGGGAAGCAGCAGTCAAATCCCTTAAGCACCATCTCCGGAGGATAGTTGGATCAGCAGCTCTCACCTTCGAAGATTTAAGCACTGTTATAGCACAAATAGAGGCTGTCTTGAACTCTAGTCCTATAACCCCCATGTCTAATGATCCCTCCGACCTAACCGCCCTTACTCCCACACGTTTCCTTACAGGTGGCTCACTCACAGCTCTTCCAGAACCTCTTCTGATGCAGATCCCTGAAGGACGGCTTTCCCGATGGCAGCGTTTGCAGCGCCTGCTACAACACTTTTGGTCCAAGTGGTCGAAGGAATGCCTGAACAATCTTCAGCAAAGGGGGAAGTGGAAGCTACAATACCCGTCTCCAGGAAAGGACAGTCTGGTAAGGGTAGTGACAGTAAAGACTGCTGCGGGAGATGTAAAGAGGTATGTCTCCTACCCATCGAGCAATAAAAGTCCCAAGAGACAATTCAAACTTTTTTTTACAATTTACTTAGTTATAGTTATTTTTCCCACTGTCATATCATGTGCTCAGCATTAATAAATTAAGCCTTATGTACTGTATATAGTTCAATTTTCACATAATTAAATTGTCATAACATTATTATACATACTTATCTCTTTAACTTGTACATTTTGTAACATTTCTAATATAGTAACAATTATATCATATAACTATTAATAATCATTTATAAGAATTTCATGATTTGTGTTTGTATATTTACCATTTTGCTTTCAATTATTTGCCTGCTATTTGAAGTAATGCGATTTTTTATTCTTTATACTTAACGAGATTTATGCCAATTTTATTCATTAAGCTAATATTTTGAAACGTCATTGTTTGTATTATATAACTTTCATTGTTTTATTTGGTAACTTTATATGTTTTCATGTTTTAATATAAATCACCATGATGCTCTCGCATCTGTCATTTTTCTATCGTCAGTTTTGTTCTTGTTTCTTAAAATTATTAAAGTAAAGAGGCTAGCATTGCTGCCATGTTCAATTTTCATTGTTGTTCATAACGTATCTGATAATGTCGTATTTGCTAATTTTGTATATTTATTTTAAGTGTATGAATATCACATTTGTCCATGTATAACCATCATTAGCTTAGACATATATTTTTCATTTCATCATGTTTAAACTTGTGTCATTTTCATTTTTAGTTGTATTGAAAATACCCTTCCGGTATTTTCAAGGTGGGCGGGAAGTTTGAGACTGATTTCTACTGTAGGGGTGGGGGTAGGTTCGAGCCGTCACCCCTCGGCCCTCGGGCAGTCAGTCTCGCTTAGCGCTTCACCCATTCTTGTAGTGTTGAAGCCACGTGATTCTCACGATTCGATACATATAGATTTGTTACATTTACTTTCCAGTCTCGCGTAGCGCCTCACCCACTCTTGCAGTGTTGTAGCCACGAGCTCATATAGATTCGATACATTTAGATTCGTTACATATGGATTAGATACATTTACAATTTATTTAGACCAGTTACATTTTACTTTAATCTCAAGTTTTGTCACAGTTTCAATAGTTCTTACCATTAACTTCAATATCAATAAAGCAGTGATCACATCTCATTTTGTTTCATTAATTATTATTTACCGCTTCCGAATTGGCTTACCGTGGCATACATACACTGTAACAATCTATTCAGTGGGAAACAGAGTATCTGCTTAAGGATCTTTAAGTTCCTTATATCATAGGTCTACTGGAGTTCATTAGCATGGATCTACTGGAGAAGGAGGCACGTTAAAATACTCCTAACGCGCTGAGATCCTACCTCATAGGTGGTGTCGAAACTGAATCAGTTAATAAAATAAATAAAAAAAATTAAATTAAATTAAAAAATAACCTTGTGTTCGAGTGGTTCCGCTCCATGTTGGATGTAAAGCAGCATGCCTCGAGACTCAGTGTGTACAGTGATGGAACCATGACGTCATGGGTGGGTGGGGTGACGTCATGGGTGGGGCGAGCAGGGGTGGCGTCATGGGTGGACGCTGATGACGTCATCCCACTTAAAACTATCTATCAATATTTATGGGGCCCTGAAAAGGGCCGTTTGTAGCGTAGTATACCTTATACTAAGGGTTAGTTATGGAACCATCTTATTCTTCGATTTATTCTTTTAGAGGTGCTGTGACGACCATAACCGAGGTACCAGCACTCTCTATGCTGTTTCTGGGAGGAGTGAGACCTAGGAGGTCCCTATCATCCATTTCAAAGCCACAATGCAGACAAATCACTTTGTAACCACCGATACAGGTCAAGCCTTCATCGAGCAACTCTTGAACGAACGGAGCTCCTCTGGCGTGTGTGCCCGAAGGAGACCAATGTTTGAAGGTCTTTACTCTGCACTCGTAGTATCCCGTATTATCTAATAATGCCTTGTCGATGTTAGCTTCCTCCGTCCTCTGCTGAAGCGTCGTCTTGATGGAATTGGGTAGGGGTAGCTGAGCGATTTCGGACTCTTTTTTATACATTGTCATTACCTTTGCAGCAGCTAGGTTGAACAGAGTTTCTGGAGACCGTTCCATTTCGTGTGAACTGAACAAGTGTGGATTGAAGCGGGCACCTAATCACAAGAGTGAGGCAAGGTCGCTGCAGTTATCATAAACCACAGTGCATCTTTGCTGTACTTTTGATAGTATAAATAAATGGTAAGCACTTTTAATATAAATAAATGGTGCACTTTGTGTGGGAATTGAACCAATCAAACTTGACCTTTGCGTCTGGAGAGGGAATGAGAGGTGTCGTACTTGCTGCAGTTTGATAAAATGCAAGTTGCAATACTGCACAACATCAGTTCGTCAGTGTACATCTTCTTCACTATGAACAGCCTTTTCGTCCTCTCCACTCTTCTGTCGATGGCGGTAGCCATTGACAGTGATGACGACACCGCACTAGCCAATCTAGTAAGTACAATTCCTTTGTGTGATTTAAATATCAACAAGTTTATTTCGACTGTGTTAAAGTAAATGTGTTTGGATTTTCAGACTCAAGCCAAATCACTACCACCACGACGGTTCCTGAGAGGGATTCTTGATATACTTGACGTACGTATTTGTAAAGATGTTTAATTTTCCAAGTATATTAGGTTTTTTAGATTTATTAAGTAGCTTAAATTGTTTCAGAATGACCCAACCCCTCTACAAGAACTGACTGGTTGGACACCACTGACTGAGGTAATTGACGTTATATGCTGCTTTCTATAAATTAAAAATCAATAGAATATTACTTTTTTTAAATATAAAATAGCGAATTCGAATGTTTCAGGAGGAATATGAAGACGCTATAGCCAACCTCTGGGCAGATAGATTATTCATTGTGACTGATAATACCTTCCTAGAAGGACGGCCGGTCTCCATTACTCGGTCCGAGCCGGTTAGCATATTATATTATTGGACTTTACTAAATAAATAATATATAATGAATTAATCAAAACTAATTTTTTTATTTTATGAAATAATATATAATAAATTAAACAAAAATAAAAATTTTTTATTTTTTTCAGAATGATGTACCATCAGATTCAAGTGAAACTACAAGTCAAATTGGGGTAAGTAAAAATTTTTAGAACGAGTTTTTAGTAGTACACATATATAATTTTGTGTTGTAAAAGTGATTATCGTTTTCAGAACTCCGACGATGATGCGTTGGAGTGGACCTACAGGGAGGCCAATCTGACACCGTCGGCCTACATTGATCTGACTCACTCGTCGAACACCTCAATCGACTTGGTAGGCTATAAAAATATACATATTTTTTCGAAAAACTTCTAATCAAAAAAATCTTAACACAAATGAATGTTTTTATTTACAGAACGGTGAGCCACAACCGTCGACTAGTCTACAACCGCAGCCATCGACCAGTTATGCTGTGAATGTTAGTAACATTTTATATTTGCTTTTGTTTATGTGATTCTTGTGTGTGTGTGTGTGTGTGTGTGTGTGTGTGTGTGTGTGTGTGTGTGTGTGTGTGTGTGTGTGTGTGTGTGTGTTTTCGGTATTACATTATTTATTTTGTGTTTCAGTGTGAACTAGACGACGAGCCACTGTTAAGCCAGGCAAGGACTGTGCGATGTGCAGTCTGTCTGGAGAACCTCCCGACGCTACTAATGCTTCCCTGCCATCACGTAGTGTGTCCTAGATGTCGGCCCAGGATCACTGCGTGCCACCTCTGCAGGGAGGAAATCACCAGTGTCGAGAGGATTTTCTTCTAAATGAGGTGACATGGTAAGTTAGAATAAACAGCCATTCTCACGGCTAGTGAGACTAGGCCTATTGGGGAAACTCACTATAAACAAAAACGCGCTGTGATCAGTACCTCCTGGGTAGTGTGGAAACCTGATCAGAGCGCACGCTAGGACAGTAGTTACACGTTTTGCCACCAGGTGCGCTGTGACATTTGTTATTTTTTATTGTGCATGTAGAGTGTTTGTTCATTTTTACTGAAAAAACTAGAGTCAATTAGTTGTGAATTGGACACAATTCAATCGAATTAAAAAACATCCTTGTGTCCGAGTGGTTCCGCATCCGACTCACATATATCTGACGACGACTACACACATTACATTCCAAGTGGGAACTTTATAATTTAGGTTAAATGAATTGTGTGTGGGATATAACTGGGCAAGTACAGAGTACGGTCGGGTACGCTAACCACTGGACCACGGAGGTTGATAACTTTCTGTATAATTTGTTTAATATATATTTATGTTTTAGGAAATTGCTGCTAGGAGCGCTGTTCACACATCTGGACCCTGCGCATGCGTCACCCACGCACAGCTGATGCCACTAGGTGCGCTGCGATCGGGTCAGCGTTGCCACTAGGGGAGCTGCGATCGCGTCAGCCACATAGAGTATTAATTTTGTTATAGGGTATGAAATATTAATTTTATTATGTTGTATATATGAGTAGAGTAACAACGCGCATGTGCGCCCGACCAGCAGACGACGCGTTAGTCATTTATTATAGTGTATTTTAGATTTTACATGAGCAGCAGTTGCATTCTTATCACTATCAAAGGGTCCAGGCTCTTTTGCCTCGAGATTACTTTCCTCGTGTTCAGCTATGCCAATGGCTTATCCAAAGGTGCAGAAATCCACATTTTTTAAATAACATTATCTTTACTGATGAAGCAAAATTTTCAAGAATGGCTATTCTTAACACCCACAATACTCACATTTGGGCAATTGAAAATCCACATGCTATTTCAGAGAACCGTCACCAATATCAGTTTTCTATAAACGTATGGGCTGCTATTCTGGGTGATAAAATTTTTATTCGTTTTTTACCTAATAGGCTCAATGGTGAAAATTATTTACATTTCTTGACGACTGATCTGAATGAGTTACTCGAAGATGTGCCACTATACACACGCAACAAAATGTGGTTCATGCAGGATGGAGCTCCAGCTCATTAAACATTACAAGTAAGAGAATTTTTAAATGAAGCATATCCAAACAGATGGATTGGTCGAGGAGCCCCAGTAGCATGGCCTGCAAGGTCACCTGACCTCAATCCTCTTGACTTTTTCTTATGGGGACATTTAAAGTCGCTTGTCTACGACTCGCCTGTGGATACCATAGAAGAGTTGCGCACAAGGATTATTAATGGGATTCAAAGGATACGTGAGACACCTGGGATCTTCAAAAGAGTTTGGCAGTCTATGAGAAGACGGCTGGATGCTTGTATTTTGAATGAGGGGAAACATTTTGGAAATCTACTGTGACGTGGTTAGTTTTTTAGGACAAGTGTAACTTTTTTGTTGAATGATAATTCAGATAACTTTTTTATGTATGATAATTTATGATTGTTAAAAATGTTTACTTGATAAAAAATATTAGTAACTCATTAATTTGTTTTATTACAACAGCTGTTTTAATTTCAATATTACATTTGTAGAGAGCTTAACAGATTTTGTCTATTTTTCATGCGTTTTGTATGTAGGCTAATTAAGGATTATTTTTTAAAGGTTGCGTTTGTCTATTATAGACTTATTTTACAAATTTCTCTTCGAAATTCAATTTTCTAAAAGTTCTGTAAAAAAAATCTGGGTTTATTGTACATTTAACATAGTAAATCTGCTTCAAACCTAAAAGGAACTTGTTTTTCGGGACCAAGTTTCGCGTATTTCGTCACATATCTTAAAAACTACTGCAGCTACTGGTCTGGAAACGGTTTTATTCAATTTTTCAGTTCATTTTACATAAAGAAGCTAATTTGTACATCTTAATTAACAGCCAACAAATACCCGTATGGCTTCGTTTCAACAGGGGAACTGAAATTCAGGCGAAATCTTTCGCTAGCCGTAACTCTCTAACGAAATATTTTCGGACCTATGTTAATTAGAACTTTTTTTCTTCTTTTGATGTGAGGAATCACGCCCTGCCTTATGGCCACCTTTTTTCAGAACACCCTGTAGTATAAGGGCCGCTATATTGGATGAGGGAATTTTGGGAGGGAATTTTGAGGAGGGAATTTTGGGGGGGGGAAGTTGGCGCGGGAGGGAAAGACGTCATATTGGACAAAAAAAGTTCATTTTATATAGTATAACATGGAAAGGTCACCATCTTGGATGAGGGAATTTTAGGAAGGGAATTTTCCCACGGGGTGTGAGTTGGCGCGGCAGAGGAAAGACGCCATATTGGACATAAAAAGTTCATTTTACATAGTATAACATGGAAAAAGTTAGGTTAAGAGTGTATTTTATATAGTATAACAAGGGAATTTGGAGGGAAATGTGGGAAATTGGGGTAAATTTGGGAATTTGAGCGAAATTTGGGGGGGGAGGGGGTTGGTACCACTGCGCCACCATCTTGGGTCCAAAGGTAAAAGTGAGCCTATTTCGCCTAGTTTTTACCTACTTATATTCGTTATCGACCTTCACGAGTTCTACTAGGGTAGCTTGATCTTCTAGTTGTTTGTCGTTCATGCCAATCTTGGAAGGTCTTGCGAACGATATCATACTCCTTGCAACTGCACATAGAAGAGAAATTTGATAGTTTGTTAGCGCCATAGAATTTAGAGTGTAAAATAAGAATGGAATCAAAGAATAAACTCAAAATACTAAAATTATCTCCCAATTTTTACCTTATTGTAAAAACTTTGAAATAATTCCAACTTCTGAAGCTACTAGTTTGAACGATTACAATTTAATATGGATTGTAAAAAATAATGTCCAACAAGGCGATTTAAGAAACCTTACAAAAACTCCAAATGTTTGTTGTGGCTTGGAATTTTAGACAGCTAAACATTGTTATAATGGAATAGAAATAAAATATTACTTCGAAATCAAAAAATCTTAATACATAATATATTTTGTAGACATTTGTATTCAAAGTGTCATTTATTTATTTATTATTTTTTTTTTTTTTTGTAAAAAGCATTCGAGTAAGTTCTGTGTGTAATAGTAACATACCTTTATTGGGTAACTAATATGAGTAATGAATTATTTGTATATTAAAAGTATTATAAAGTTTAGGATGTTTAATTAAATTGAATTTCTATTAGTAAGATGATTTTATTCCTAGATAAATTTATATCAAGAGTATAGTTGACTTATTTACTTTGAAATTTGTACATTGTACTATTTTTTATTAATTTTAAGTTAGCATATTGACTAACTTATATTTTTAACTGCAAGCAAATTAAGAGGGAAAAGCTAGATTAAACTTTTACTAACAGATGAAGCTGTAGCACTCACAGTACGTTTTAGTAAAATTATCATTATTTAGTCAGACCAGCTGTTTCATGAAACAATTTATTTACTAACCAACAAACTGTAAACCAGGAATTCCTGCAGCAGAAATTTGTCACGTAAAAAATACTTTCATTTGTGGCACTAAATTCTAAATTGTGAAATAATAAATAGATCTTTAATAAATACGATAATCACAAATAAGATGGACAGTGGTGGAGAGTCATCAATATGACGAACTCCTTCAGTGTGGATTGGTTTTGGTGCAGTGAACACTTTTCAGTGATGCTTCTTCTCGAATCTTTTTTCTACAATTTTTTTATTTCTCGTGTGCAGCGATATTTAAAGGTGGGTAAACTTTAAGATTCTATGTATTATGAAGATTGTAGTTTATGTCATCTTGTAAAAGTTACCTACCCTATATTCATGTCCCTTTCCGATGTTTTATGTCTTGCCATCATCAGGATATTATTAGTAGCTACAGTCAATCAGTTTTCAGTTCTCTTTCATAATTTAACATTCATTATAACATTCCCATTTTGTTCTACAATTTTAAACAATGCACACATAGTGTTTCGATTTCCTGATGACTGGTCCAAGTTAATTGCTTGGAAATTACATAAAAGTCTACACAATTAGTACACAGCAAGAAATATTGGGCACCGGATTCTGTACTTAAATCCTATGATGGTTTGAAAAGTCAAACATAAACATGCAGAGTAAAGCCCAGAGTATTACGAGGATATTGGAGTGACATTTAAGTATCAGTTAAAAGAGCAGGAAAATTTGATTAGAAAATTAAAAGCATCTTTAGCTCGTTTACTCAAAACATATTGTAACAATATTATTAAAATTGTGCTCACATTGTTGGCTCAGAGTGTCTAGTCTGTGTAATGCTTCAACATTTTTCTTCTAACTCATCAATTTGAGGAAAAAACTTCATAACATTTCAGTTCGTACTAGTATTCAAGCCACGATACTACATGGCAACATTTCCGAACACACACTGAAGTATATAGTCACAACGTTTGTATTATTTTCATACATTTTGATCTAACTGCTCCGCTTCAAAAACCCCAATATTTCGAATTTTTATTTTTATTTTGATGGGTTCTATTGAATTAGTCTGAAATGTTTAACACTTTCAGTGTGTTCCGATCTTTTGTATATTTTAATAATTTAAGGGTTTAATAAAATTTAATAGTGTTTTGTCCGTAATCTCGTGCTTACGGCAGTCAGGAATACTGCAGCAGTCCTTTCTCACAAGTCAATGTACTCTTGTTACTACATTGATTAAGGTGCCAAACGTCACTAGGTGTGTTAGCATTGGTCCAGTTGTGACAGCTCCCTCTTAACAAACCACTTTCTCAGGTTCTATACCACATGTAATGGGGTTTTGTAGCCCCTCAAGCTAGAATCTACAAAACTACGAACGCTATGAACTTCTGTATAGTATAATAGGCATATATCCTTGATAAGTAAACAAAGGAATAAATAAGAAATTTATTTAATATATACCACCTCGAAACACATTCCAATGCTAAACTTAAAACGCAACGAAATAAACGGCAAAATGTTTTGAAGTATGTGGCAAAGTTAACAGTTTTGTTTAAGTGGAGGTAAAATTAAGTTAATTAGTTATTAAAGGCAAAGACGTGTAGGCTATAAAATTACTCAAAAGAGGAAATTAGATTATACAACTGTCAGTGAAGCAGTTTTAAGGAACTTGACTGCTTGAAATATACTTAGACCACATAACACGATCTCATTAATCTGATCATTAATTAACTGTTAAATAGTTCTTAGCATTCACTAATTTATTTCGTTGTTTTAAGTTCGGCATTGGAATGTGTTTCAAGCTGCCATTTATTTATTAAATGAATGTCATAATATTCTATCCATTACTTATAATGGATAGAATACTATGATGTACAAAAGTTCATAGTCCTTTTAGTATCCATTAACTTTTTACATTCCATTCGTCAATTTCCGACGTTTTGGACACTTAACGTGTTTCAAGACAAACTTATTGTAATTGATGTAGGCCTATAAAAGTGCATATAAACAATTGAAACAGTCAAACCCTGTAGATCATACACTTTTATGTGACACAAATGTCCGTAAAAACTTTCTAGGAGGACCTATGAGGCTCTAATTTTTAAACCCTCTAATGAGACTAATGAGTTATGATAAAATACGATACAATTAATTCGTGAGATGTTCTCTGTTTCTAAATGATTTTAAATATTTCAGTAATTGTTCTTGTGAGATCCAACGCCAGCCAACTTTACTGTACAAATAAGCATTGAGTTCCATTACTGCACTGTGTTTACACTATTCGTTCCTCCAGTGCCTATATTTTTATTAAACTTCAGTTTGGCTAACCAAAATTTACTTCTTTGCGGCGTGTAAACATGTTTCGAATAGTTTTGACATATTCTTCATTCATTATTAAGTTTTTAATGTACTATGGTTGGGCCGCACAGAGGGGGAGGGGGTGGCTCGGCCCCAGTGCGCCGGGACACTGGGTTGCCACCCTCTCGCATCAACAGTTGCTCGCCAGTCTGCTACGCTGGTTCATCAGCCTTTCATTCGGCGTACCGACAGAAACCGTTGTGTTGCAATAAACTTTGTGTTACATTCACCGGGACAGTTACCCCGTATTTTCACTCTATTGTCAATTAGTTCTACCTGTACTCCTAAGGGAATAGTAGTAAGTAAATAACAATATGGTAAAAGGTCGATGTACTTAAGGAACTTTGAAACAGATAAAATTAAAGTAAATGTTTAAGGTTATACTGTTAATATACAATATTATAAATTCGATTTGTTGTTATTCGATAGAGGTTACGGTCGATCTCTCGCAGCGCGAGTTGGCGTATGCGTGATAAAGGCTAGTAAGATCGATGTGTATTTGGTCTGCTACAGGTGGCCCTTGCTATATGTTTAATTGTCACCACTTATTTGCTAACTTTCACCAAGTACAACTTCAGTGCTTCCTTATGGTCGCGACACCAAATAATTAAGTATCACGAAAATAGAACGTTTATAGGTTAAATTCCTTTATTCTCATAGTAGTATTTAGCTAATACATTTTTAAGGTTATGTTTAATAACACCTCATGACTTAAAATAATAAATTTACATGGATATTATGAAAATTCACAATCCTTCTCATGCTATATTAATAATTAAAATTGTATAAAATATTAGACTTAATTCGACATAAATATACGAAAAAATATAATTTACTGAATAGTGGTTATTTTATTTCGTTTAATCTCTGGTTTTATGTTTACAATGTTCGATGAAAATTAAGTCAATCAACTTGTTTCTTTATGTCCTTGTAATTAAGAACACAACAGATTAGTGCTTTGAATTTATTTTCATGTAACACGTAATCGATAGTAATTATTTGCTAATTAGTGGTTTTATTATTCTTACAGCATTATAAATGTTTTTTATGTACGGTAAGTTGAATATGTTTACTATTAAGGTTTTAAAGTAAGTTACCAATGCATTTACTTGAATATTTAATCAGATAAACGTCAAAGTTAACTTCTTACACGACTTTGATTAATTATATATTAATTAAAATATATTATTGAGTAATTTATAGAATATATAATAATTTATAAAACAATGTATATGGTGGCAGTGATAAACTATCACACTAAATTTAAGGTTAAGTAAGAAAATACCTTATTTTCATTTTTGTCGGTATATTATCATATATTATCATGACTCTCTACCACCAATAATCGGCGTGGATCTCGTTATAACCCCTCTCCAAACTTTCTCGTGGTAACATGAATACAAACATTCTAGTCTCGATAAACTTTGTCCATACATATTAAACAAACGTGCTTGTTAATCATCACCCTGAGACAGGCCGGACGAATCTCAACAGCCCAATGAAGAACGGAAATCACTCTTATCTTCTAAATAATTAGTTATGATTTAGCCTCTTTAAGTTTTAATTTGTTATGTACATTCATAATTTATAATACACCGAAAATATGTTTGAATTAATACGTAATTCAAATCAATGTAATGTAGATATATTAATGAGTGCAGCCTTCGCTAATGTTCAAAGTCAACAAATACTGTACTTAGATATGTGAATTTATTATTAGCCCAATTTCTAGTCAATTAAAGGACCGACAACTTATCGGGGAATCAAAATCAGGTATTATTGGTATGAGTTTTGACCAAGTTATATGCCTGATACTCGGTTTGGAAAATCCAAAGAGCTTAAACCACTATATTTCTATATATGACGTAGATGTAACTCATATTTTTGGCGGAATATTACATTTAAGGGGTGATAAAGGAGAGTAAAAGTAACAAAAATCTTATTCTATAAGAAAAATATGTGTTACCTATCTCAGGTATGAAACCTTCAAATATATATCTTCGTTTTCTTAGTTCTTATAATCTGTATGATTGCACCAACAAAGGTGTTTGAGGTAAATCAATTCGTGAAAAGTAAAAAAATATCACAAATCTTTTTGTCCGAATTCTTTCCCATTTAAATAACACAGAATCCCATCAAAGGCAAGACCACAAAGTTGGCAATATAAACACAAATGTAGGGGGGAGATAATTGAGGATTACAATTGCATAATATATATTCATTAACAACTGATCACTATCTCAGTAATAGTAGTTCATCTAAATTAAAATTGGGTCTACTGGTGTACTGATACTACTTTACCTGCATGAGTGAACAAGAAGTGGTTTTTGAACAATCGTGCTTGGACAGGTCCTATGAAATAGTTTTATAGTACTTCAAAACTAAAAATACATACAAATTGAAACTTAACAAAAATATTTGATAAATATCGTAAATATGTAGTAAGCCCCAATGACTAACAACCATGTTCATTTAAAATTTGGGTAATTTATTGACTAGGTTTTCACTGAAACACCACAAAAACCATCGAGAGGGACTCAGTCAACAAAACTTACCCCTAACAATAGAGTTAATTTTACACCACTTCACGTTTTACTGAATTTACTATGACATATATTACTATAGGTATACTAACAGATTGCAAATAAATGAAGATAGATAAGAAGTTTCCCCTAAACTGGGATACACGTATATGCTTGATGAGAAAAAATCATATTCAGCAATTAGTTCCAGTGACATGACGTAATCACCTTTGTGTAGAGACCCAAACATCTCGTCAGAAGACGTTGGCTAGCCAGCTTCTTTACCACAATAAATAATCTTTCCAAAACGTTTTGCTTACACTTCCTTTCTGTTTCGACGTAAGAATCGAATAGACTGTCCAGCGTTCCAAGTCAATTTTACGTATCATAAACTTGAGGTCGGAGTTCATGCGTTCTTTTGTAAGTAAACTTGTAGCAATGTTACATGAAGGTAGACATAATCATTTCATTATTTTTCTAGCCGAAGCACCTCCACCGGCTAATTTGAGACGTGATTGCTGAGATCCAAATAAAAAGCGCAAAATCCTGAGCCTGTACTTTTTTAATACACTAAGTAGCCTCTAGATATGTTTTCTTGATGTCTTGCTTAATATGCTATTATTTGACTATCTTATTTTATTGCCAAAATCCCTTTTAGAAGTTTTAAAATCACAGTTTATGCTCTAATTGATCGATATTTTTGACAGTACAAAGACAACAGTGTATTTTGTTTTCTACTGAATGTGGAACACAATTGACAGTGAAATTGTTATAAGTTTGTCTATATAAACTGCTGATGAATTTCTTTTGTGATCAATACAGTTAGGAGATTTCTCTTTGCGCTTCAAGTACTGACGTTTCTATTTGCCTAAAGACATTCACAATAGGGAAATTTTACTTTCTATGTTCTTTTCTTTAAAATATAATCTCGGTCAACCTCACTATTCGGCCGTAATATATGCAAGTTATATATATTTTAAGGGTCTGGTCAAAAATACTCCTCGAATAATTTTGAAAGCGATGAAATGAGGATGTAGGCCTGTAATTATCACAGTTATACTTGCTAACTTTTATATATAGAGTCCTAATTATTTTAAGTTAGAATCGTCGGGGAATGAAAAATTCTCATTTGATGCATAAATGATATTCAAGGGAGAATTTTACAGATATAAATAATCTGCTTTAAAACATACGGAGACATTGGTTCCGACCCGAGTCCTAGTTATTTTAAGTTAGGATGATAACTTAAATTAATAATACTCATTTATTCATTTAAGTTTTACTTAATAAGTTGTCAAGTTGTCGTGACTTGTGGTTGTGTGGCAGTGTCTATCAGTGACTGGTGGATGGGTAAATAGTAATAGTCGTGTCTCATGGTTAACGTTGTTCAGACGTACGTCGGGTTGAAAGTGGGGACATTAGATGTTGATGAAAATAAAGGCAGGATATATTGATTAGGTAATTAGTGCAAGATATAAAAAGTCCAATATTACCTCAGCTGGGGGGAGGGGGTGGACATCAAACCAAAGTCAGCTCGGAATATAACAAATACATTTACTTTATTGCTCTGCAAATAGTGCACTTTGAGATTGTGTACTACAAAGGATATATCTGTCTTTTGTTCTTATAAGTCTGCGTATTTTTTTCTGAAAACACAATAAGGCTTCTTGAATTTTTATATTTTTACTTGAAGGGTGACAAACTGACAAGAATAGTTTACATATTTCATTAGTTATCTAAGAATACGACAAATATAGTTTAATATGGCTACCTTATAAAAATAATGCATTTGCTGTCCATATACATGTATTTTGGTTTTATGGGAAACGAGTTACTGTACGATATTTTATTGAACTTAAATCAGAACTAAATTTTAATAAGCAATAAGTTAGGACAGCTATTATTGATCTTTTTCTCACTATTCTTGACACGTACTATCTGTTTCATGGCTAATATCTATGTCGATTATCTATCAGAGTTATAACGGAACAGACTTGACATTTTGTAAAATGTGGCTTAGACGTTGGAAGTAAATAAATAGTAAATAAACTAAATAGATAGAATTTACTCCGTGCTTTTTTTTTTGTTTAAGGAAAAGCCGATCTTTTTCTTAACCTTACTCTACCCATTCCTCATAGACTGTTGATATGTGCAAGGAACTTGTTCAGACATAGTAAGGGGGGCGAGCCAGTATAGTAGAAGGTGAATATTACTGATAAATTTTCCAGTCTAGGCCAGATTCGAACCAGCGCTATCTCTAACCCAAGCTCTAAGTAGTGACACCTTAGACCACTTGGCCACCGGCTCACCAAAGTTCCACGGAGTTAAAGTTTAGACGGAATCCTCTTCAATTTACCCGGGATAGGATCACATGAGAGGAAGCAAATCACGAATGAGTTTGGCACGTCATATTCAGGGAATCAAATCCCCTTCATGACTTCGGGATATGATTACTTACATGAAAACTAATAAAAAAGTTGCTGTAAACATATGCCCTAAAAGGCTTAGTTTTCCGTCTGGCTGTTTGAATGTGTTTTTTACCAACAACTTAATAACCCCTCAAGATATTATCTTCAAACCCGGTACATGTATGAGAAATAATAAGACGTCATTCAGTATATAGTATCAAGTTCATACTTTTTACCATTTACAAAGTAAAAAAAAAATGCAATTTTTTAGTCCAGATGGTAGCTATTTTTAGTTTATATGCTTAATATTTTAAAAAGTATAAATTAAAATAAAAAAAAACTATGGTATAAGAAGATGTGGCATAAGATTGTTAAGATCGGATGATTAATAATGATTGTTTAATACAGTACATATAACTTTATAAAATTTTCAAAAAAATATTAGCCAATTCCTCATACATGTACCGGTTTTTGATTTTCAGGGATTATTAAGTTATGATGGATTTTGTAAAAAAAAAAAAACAACATTCAGTCAGACGGAAAACAGCGTTTTAGGGCATATGTTTATAGGAACTTTTTTATTAGTTTTCATGTAAATAATCATACCCTGAAATCTTGAAGGACTTTTTTATGAACACCCTGTATATTTCTAAATACTATATGTAGTATGCACAGTTGATTGCCTGAGTGACCCACTTACTCACTTCCTGTGATTAATTTCAGGAAACTTTATAAAACTTCATACAAGCGTAAGATTGAAACTTAGCATTATGATGGACTTTGAGCTCACAATATTAACAAAATTCAATTATTGTATTAATCAACAAAATTCAATTTATGTATATAATTATATATGATTGTAAAATTTAACACTAATTTGAGCTTTCGGACGTAAGTCCTTGAGGAATTTAAACTCACAATTCAGTGCTCTGAGTTTTTATTAAAACTCTTTTTTTTATTATTCTTATTTAAAACAGAAAAATTTCTGACTTGCTTCAATTCCCAATCTAAATTATTTTTACTATTTCATTTAATACGTAATTATTTATGTCCTATCACATTAGAGTGATCAGTGCATTATCTTCGATTTAATGGATATTTGTGCTGTTCCATTTTGTGTGACCTAAATCAAATGGAAAAAACTGTCAATATCCAAAATATTTAAAATGTTGTAAATACTTGGGTTTATTAATTTAATGAAAATATACAGGTACATTCCACGATAGTATTTCTGACGAATCTTAAAGTGCAAGTTTTTAATACTTAACTTAGAGACACCAATTACAATCTAATCTAGATACAATGTATACAGGCTTAAAAATTTGCATTCTGCTTTAATATTCAATAGTGTAAAATAAAAAAAATGCTGTTTATGAATTTTGTAGGCAATGATTATACACAAACCAATAAATCAGGTAAAAGTGTTTAACGTTTTTTTCCAGTACATCTACAATTTAAAAAAATGTGAAAGTGAGTGAGTAAGATACTATTAAACCTGTTTGCGTGTTTTACTCTAATTCATAAATGGATGTTCAAGTGTGGTGAGCTGCTAATATATAAAGCAAGTTTAGCTGGAGAATTGCTTAGGCTTTTTATTACCCGCTATGGGGTGCATAGGCTGGTAAGTATACTGGAAGTAATGTTTAAATGCAAAATGGACCTTGCCACCCTTGCGCTGAGTACAACCGTTTGATACATATCGGTCAGTCACCTCGCAATTCAATTAGATAAGCATGTGTATTCCAAAACTCAATATTATTCAGCCAAAGAACATTTATTCTGATCAATACGGACAGAAAATTGGCTTCGGTTATGTTGAAACACCAGGCTCAAATTCTGGTATTTATTATCCTTTCGGCATCGTCTTTCATTACAAACTTCTTAATGTAATGACCGAAATTAATTTGTTATATTTTTTGTGGATATTTGTAAATCAACAGAACTCATAATGATTCTAGCGATTTAGAGGAGTTATTTTAGTTTGGGAAAGAAAAGCTAAAAAACACGATGTTTTAGTTTTGTTTGTTTGGATGGATGAATTTAAAATAAAATCATCAACAGCAATGCAGATATTGTTTTAGCTTAAGAGAATGGGTAGTTTATTTTACACCTTTTGGTCGTTGCTAGTACATTTTAATTTTTTTTTCCAGCACAGGAAGAATTTTGTGTAGTCAGCTTAGTGACAACATGGTTCCTTTCTCCTAATCTCAGATTAATTATTGCCCCCACTCCCTCTTTCTGTTTCCATGTACTGAACTCGAGATAGATAAAAATCATGCCTCTAAAATCAAAATAATCATTCGGGTCTCCGTATGTTTTAAAGCAGATTAGTTATATCTGTAAAATCCTCCTTTGAACATCATTCATGCATCAAATGAGAATTTTTCATTCCCTGACGATTCTAACTTAAAATAATTAGGATATGTAAAAGTTAGCAAGTATAACTGTGATAATTACAGGCCTACATCCTCATTTCATCGCTTTCAAAAGTATTCGAGGAGTATTTTTTATCAGATCCTTAAAACATGTTAGTAAATATAACTTGTACAATTGTTTTTTTACTTTAAAAATGATAAAACAATAAATATAAATGGCTTCTATCTTGGTGAAAAATTTTTATCCCACCGGGAATCTAAGTCCGAAGATTGCAAACATTCAATAATTGATTGTCCTATTTACTGAAGACCAGCTTATCACTTATGAAATAGGAATAGGCCTTCATGAACTGTGTCCATTGTTTAAGTTTCATCTCCGTAATAAACTGCTTTTTGCTATTCCTTCTTGGTATTTCCAATAGTTGCATAACCTGCGCTAAAGTGACTCAACGTAGGCATTCTTTACAAGTACGATTTAATCTACCTATGGGATGCATAGGGTTTTATACCGAAAACTTGTTCCAACCATAAAAAATATCCCCAATTTGATGCAAAGCTGGTTTTTGGAGGTGGCTCATTTGAAATTTACTGGGAGCCTATTCGAGGAGGTGGTCTTCTGGATTTGAATCACTCATCACATCATGGGATGTTTTATCAGGAGAGGTAGATTTGGAGTAAATAATAATGTACTAACCTAACCTAACCTATCTTTGCATTCTCCAAAATAATAAGTTCAAACATTTATGCATCGAATTTAAGGATGAGCTATGTTGCACAGAACTGGCAGTCATGACAGAGGAGTTATGATGATGGAGCCACTGGTAGTCCTCATGGCCTGTTTAGCTGGATTTCGACATTTCATACGTGGGTACTGTTAAACCACACAGGAGAACACTATTCAATAGTGGAGTAATCCAAGGGGTGGCGTTCTTTACGTCCGGACAATCTTAAACTGTACGTGCCCCTTGGTTGGTGCTAAACGGTAGCTGTACTTTCATTAGTTGGATCTCAGCTTTGTCAGTTGCCAACCAAATATATTAAATATATAAATGAAATGCATTCATCATCTTTGTATATATTTTAGGGTTTCTTTATTCTTCATTTTCCAGATGAAAGGAAATATGAAATGCGTATATAGTTTATAAATACCATCATATTATCTGTACAGTAGATACAGCTAGCAATCAAATTTTATTTAAAATGTAAAAAATATCTTTTTTTATAAAAAGAGCGTTGTATATTTATCACAGTGTAAATTATTCTCAATAAATCTTTGCCAGGCATTAATAAAGGAATTATTCCTGTTATTCATGTAATATAAAATGTGATGAAAGATTTACAACGTATACAAATTATACGTTCTTAGATATATATAAATAATAACAAATTACAGTTTAATTATTATTTGTGTCGTTTATTTCAAGTATAGTTTAACTATAGTGTCTCATATGAACACATTAATTTATAACACGTATGAAAAAGACTCATGGTTGCTGTTTTATTGTGGTTTAAAATACATCTATCTATTTATCAATCCACTGCTCTAAACTATACTTCACTTTTTAAATAGGGTTTCAACAAAAGCAGAATACTATTAGTTACTACTCAAGTTCCAAAGTTAAAAAACTATATCATTATTTTAAGCTGCCCCCACAATTAAAACTAACACTGCTACGTATTTTCTAAACTTAAGTTAATTCTTCTTTAAGTTGGAGTTAGCAAATTTATGTTTTATGCTCCAATCTGAGTTAGTTGATGATTACTAAGTATGTATTCCATCAATCGCGCAGTAATTAAACCTTTAGGTTTCTGCGACTCGGATTACTTTAGAGTTATGTTTACTATTCTGAGAGAGCTACAGTACGTTAACACCTAACAGTCTACTTGCACTATCAATACACCTTGCCTCTATCACTATGTTTGATCATTTTCTGTACACCTCAACGTGACTCTTTCTACTATGAATGACCCACTATTTAAAAATATATCCTGCTCGAAATGGATGTATTATGCTGACCCACATATGCATCTGTGGGCTTCCTGCCCGCATGAATTACATCTTTGAGCTCTTGACTATAAGGAAGCTTTTCCATTGCATTTGAAATATTTATGTAGATGTCGTGTTCATAGGCTACAGTATGTGTTTAAATTGGGGAACGACCCATGTTTAATAACTAAAATTTAATGTTTTCCTTCTTCCAAAATTTAAAGGTTATATATTAATAACTAAATGTACGTTTTCATTAACTGATTATAAAAACAAACTTAAAAGGTACCAGTGACCTTGACAGGAAATTTCCCACACTATTGCAAGAGAACGGTGTGATCGAGTGTGGGCTGTTCCTTGGATAGTGACCAGTGAGCGACCCCGTCCTTGTACGCAGACTCCGTCACTGGGTCGTTCGAAACTCACATTTAAGCCGAGGGTCCCAGGTTAGAGAGGGCTCTTTAGCTATACTTTAATCTGGTAAAACAGGACCTCCTTTAACTTTTTTAGCTTAAAAATCAACATTAAACAACCCTCTTTGAGATTGACATCAATCAAAAAGAACCTTTTAACTATGATATTTTTCATTAGTGGATGAAACTAAAAGTGATTACCATTACGAGGAAAGGAACCAGTCCAGTTTTAAGCTGCAGGACTTTGCTCTTATTGCAGTACAGACCACTACAATTTCGTACTTCCAATATTACGTATGGCTTCACTTGTACTACATTTTCTTCCAAAAGGACACACTGTTGTACTCGTAATAACTGCGTCTAGGTTTCATTGTGAACGTTAGGATGTTTATCCATATATGCCTTTGTAAAAATCTCTTGTAACTTCAGGGTTATTATTGGTGTACCTTTTCATAGTCGCTGTATTGCTTGCGGGTCACGAGCTTCCTATTTTGACTCTCTTGATTTTATCATAGATGATTGAGTGGTGTTTCTTCTCTTTCATAAAATTATTACTATTATTACTACCTTATGAGCTAGAAAAATGATTCACAGAATGTGGTGCAGCACAAACACACTTTATTTATGAACCAGAAAATGTTTCACAAATGTTATTTTGGGGATTCATTAGATCGGGCAAACAATATTTTGTCATCAACATTTTTGAAATACCTTCATGAATGAAGTGACTGAGGTAGGGAGATTGGTATAGATTGATGAACATAGGAATAGAGAATAAGATGAAAACATAGGTTGTCATGGTACAGTTTACCAGAGAATATTAATCAACGTATAGATAGGACATATTCATCACAAAGGTATCATGATACAGTATAAGTTCTTAGGGATATATTTCTGGATCATCTTGAATTTGAGAGCGTTGAAGAGATGTCTCCAAACATATGAGACCGGTGTTTGGATCATGCTTCTTTGAATATTACCTTTAACTTGTGTTATCAAACCATACAACCGTGGGTTTTTAATAGCTTTTTATACGATTTTGTATTTTTGAACAAGAATAAAATGAACATTGACATTAGTTTTATGTTCAAACATGCAAGGCAGGTGTATGCCTTGACGTAAGAGGTCAAATGCTGTATGTTGTAACAAACATCTTTGATCATACTTGCAGCTGAAATGTATAAATGACAGTCCTATACATTAGATACGAAATATAACAAGGCGAATTTGATCCTTGTCATACACAAATGAATCTCAGCTATCTTAATGCTATTATTTTCAATGAGACAGGAAACTTATTTTCCTCTAAATATTTGATTTATAGTTTTATAACATAAAAAAGCAACTCTTCTGGAACAAAAACTAAATAATTTACAATTTTAAATCTGTAATATCTAGGCATATACTTTATTTGCTATTTAAAACTTAAATGTACCTTAAAATTCGTGTTCAAGGTTGCTAATTAGATGGATAAAACTAACGAATTAAAGTTCAAGGTTAATGTAAAAATTAAGTAAATTGTATTTTCTACCGTCCAACATAGTCTTGTTGTGAAGAAACGGTATTTGCAAAGTTATGAACATATCAGAGATATTTAAGTTTTATCAGTGGTTAACTGATAAGCATGACACAACTTTCTTATATAAACATTAATCATATAGCTGCGATCAATTACCCCATTATGAATTGAAATTCACACACCTACTAATAATAGATTGTGGAGACTACAATAATTCTGAACCAAAAGTTCTGGAACTAACAGAAAATTGTAGTTTTATTGTAAAAGCTACAATAATTG
The DNA here is from genome assembly GCA_035578905.1 of Stictocephala bisonia. NCBI lineage: Eukaryota > Metazoa > Arthropoda > Insecta > Hemiptera > Membracidae > Stictocephala > Stictocephala bisonia. Next base: position 73,358 of record JAQJVL010002121.1, read on the forward strand.
TGGCACTCCGTAAATAAATGTGACCGTGCATTAGTCAAACAGAAACGTGCATTATTCAAACAGAAACTTGCAGTAGTCTAACAGAAACGTGCAGTAGTCAAACAGAAACGTGCAGTAGTCAAACAGAACGTGCATTATTCAAACAGAAACGTGCAGTAGTCTAACAGAAACGTGCAGTAGTCAAACAGAAACATGCAGTAGTCAAACAGAACGTGCATTAGTCAAACAGAAACGTGCATTAGTCAAACAGAAACGGGCATTAGTCAAACAGAAACGTGCAGTAGTCAAACAGAAACATGCAGTAGTCAAACAGAAACGTGCATTAGTCAAACAGAAACGTGCATTAGTCAAACAGAAACGGGCATTAGTCAAACAAAAACGTGCAGTAGTCAAACAGAAACGTGCAGTCCGAGCTGTAAGGTGTCCTCCTTGCAGGCTTCATTAATGAGGTCCGTTGTAAATCACCTAAGATAACACCTGACTAATTTCATCTTACCTATATGAGGCCTCTTCCCAGCCTCTTCCAACCACCTGTTCTGCTGTGAACGGCGCTTTGTGGGCGTTTTCTCAATGCAGTTTTATGAAGTATCTAGATACTTATGGTCGTAACAACATTATACCCCCTAATATTTTTGGCCTTATAATTCTCTAGCTAAGTAGTGTAATAAAATCATGAACTATATGAATAAGTTCAGTGTTGAAGGTTGTAACATTTGTCTTACGGATTTCTTATAATTGTTTATGCTGTTTATCATTTTAACGGTTAAGGTTGAAATAAGTTTCAAGGTGTGAGTGGGATTAAGTGTTAAATATGAATTTTAAAAAATCTGAAGGTAACCCATTTGATGGTTTTAAACCTGGCATCTTAATAATAAAACAAAACTACCAAGTAAAATTAGTAATTAAGACAGTCTGTGATATTTCTGTCAGTAAGTTCTGTTTCATAAATTTAGGTTTTATAAGCTTCAAATACTCCTCAATATATCTTCAGTAACTAGTTTTTATGTGACAAGTAACAATAACTGTCCATAATATTCAGTAATTAACCATAAATAAATAATGATTTAATTATTTTCTTTCTTGTGATAAATTTTTGTCATATTCTCTTGGATTACAAAATTAAATTACTGTTTTTTTTTCTGTTCCTGTACACAACCAATATCTTCTGAATTTGAAACGATTGCTTATCATAATTTCACATAGATTAACACTTCACTATTTGGCAATTAAAAAAGATCGACCAATCAGGTTTGTTCACAGTTTTTAGTTTTTGATTTTTTTTAAATTAATTTATTTTTTTTATTCAACTTAGTGACGTGTTTCCACAGAGGGTTTTTGTGAGGGTGGAAAATCCTATGAAAACTTAAATTACAAAACCTGTGTGGAGCCTACCATTAACAGGGGTTGGACGAGTTGTATCTACCAGTCATAATCTAGTTTTATTTAACTTTCAGTTGGATCGAAACTCGTGGTTAGTCAATTGGTCTAAACGCCTATCTATCCAAATTCGCATTACGTGCCTGGGCTGTGGTCGGATTGGTCGGTCAAATATCTCGTATCCCCTTCATCCCACTAACCGCAACCTAACCGTTTTAGGACACCCACTCCCTAACATTTGATGATCTCGTTATTCTTGCACTGCTCACTTACTCACCAATAACTTGCTTAACCGCAAATTTCGTTCCCTGCTTTGCATTAAATATAGGCTGACTAATTTATTTTAAAACCAACTATTTTAATTTTGTTTATATTATTTTTATCTGCACTCAGGTATTTACTCTTTAATATAGTGGATATATTTTAAAGAAACTGTATTTAGTTCAAATAATATTTAGTTTGAAAGAATAATTACTCATCTTACAAGACGTTGTGGTTTTTATAAATTTGCATTATAATTTACTTTAATTAATTAACAAAACTATTTACAAAGTTAAGTATCGTTTCAGAAACGCAGTTTTCTACTGTGTAATTAAGGGTGTATTTTTACGTCCTTCAAAATATTTTCAACTCCTCTAAAATAGAAATTTAGTAATTTGTAGTTTGTTTAAGTTATATAGATTTTTGCTCAAACCAAGAAAAATAACGTAAAACCCTCACTTTTATAATGGCATGATTATAGGAAACCTTTTGAGAACAGGTTTTTAGTATTGTGATTTATAATTACTAGGGAATAAATGTAATAAATAAATCGAATTAAGATTTATGGGGGTAAATGCATTACAACTCTCTTTTTATAATTATGATGACTTAACAACAGGATCACTGTTCTAACACTTGTTATCTCTTCTTTGACTCATACTGAAGTAATTCTGGCACAAAATTAAAATTTTAGGCAGGAGTACTTGCTAAAATGACAAGATGACGTAAGGTTATTTACTGTGGGTTCAAAATAAAATGCGAAACTTCATAAAATAAAATATATGTTATAACTTAAATAAGAGAATTCACTGTTATGATTACTAAACAAAACAAATATTTTTATTTTATAAAAAAATACTAAAAAACATAATGGTCAAGAATACAAATGTTCAAAGTCCAATTAAGAATAAAAAATAATTTGGTTTAGACACTACAAAGACTGAAAAACAAGAAGAAGTTTTGGGGTTCCCACATACCACAGCTTAGGACCAGATTTGGTCTTATAAAGGACTCATTAGTCCTAACTTTGCCTGAATAAAGGCATTCCATACTTAGGCACACTTTACTTGAAGACATTTTCTTATTTAAACGCATTCTTTACTTATAGACATTATTTATTTAAATGTATTCATTAGTTAAGACATTTTTTATTTAAATGAATTATTTACTGGAAGATATTTAATTATTTAAAGGCATTATTTTTTAAGGATATTATTTACTTATTTATTTAAAGGCATTATTTACTAACAGACATTTTCATTAAAAGGCATTTTTTACTTAAAGACATTTTTTACTGAAAGGCATACTTTATTTAAAGGCATTCTTTACTTACAGACATTTTTATTAAAAGGAATTTTTTACTTAAAAACATTCTTTACTGAAAGGCATACTTTATTTAAAGGTATTCTTTACTAAACAAAATTTATTTAATTAAAGATATTCTTCACTTAGAGACCTTTTTTAATGCATTGTTTACCTAATGACATTTTTTACTTAAAGGCATTCTTGACTTAAAGACATTATTTTTTAAAGGTACTATCTATTTAAAAATAAAGGTATGAAGAATATAAGAACATTTATAATAATTCTAAATCAATTTATAGTTTGACATCATTCTTATCAAACTTGCATATGAAAAGCAGAAAAAAACAATAATACACAGCGTTCCTCAAGGCTCTGTGTTACGTGCTACGCTATTCCTAATATTTATTAATGGTCCTGGAATAATGTTTTTGATCACATGAAAATAGATATTCGAATGTCAAAAGCCTGGAGTGGCAACAATAGAATTATATTAAATTCTGATAAAACTAAATTAATTAATTTTGACCTTAAAAACATTCTTTTAACAGCGTATTGAAATGTCAAGTAAGTAATTCCTGTGAAAACAATAAAAACTGCAAATGTCCTATGTGTACAAGTATGAACAAGTAAATCACGCAAAACATCTTATGTAATAATAGATTAAATATTTTCCCGGAAACCTCACACAGAACAACTTCATTTGTATTTATAGAAACATGTCGGAAAATTTTACTTTTTTAAGAAACTTGCTATCCTACACTTTGATGCACACTTTTTATTATGCATTAATTCACTCAAGATTTATTTATGGAATTGAGTTTTTTTTTGGGGGGGGGGAAGTAATTATGTTCTATGTCCACTTCTAAAGCACTTACTATAAATTGCAATTTTCAAATCCAAACGTGAGCCATCCCTTCCTCCCACTAAGTACTCCCACTAAAATTCTTCTTCATTTTCAAAGTATTAAAATTATTTTATAAGCGAAGTGGCGGTGGATGTGCAGTAATAGTCAGCACGTTATAGACGAGCTGCAGCAGATGGCCTCTTTACTAGACGTTAAGTTCAAAATACCCTTTTTTTTATAAATATCATTCGTTTTCTTGGGTCAAAAATTTTTTAAAATTCTTCCTAATAAAATTAAAGGCATTCACAAATAAATCTATTTTTGAAAGATATTAAAAAGTAATTGCTTGAAAAAGACTTCGTTACTAGTCTAATAGAAGTATATTCTTTTTTTTAAATATTTTCTTTATTATATATAAATATGCAAAAAGTACTTAATTTTTTGTAAATAGTATTATTTGTGTTATAATTACCATAAGATATAGTATTATTTTATTCGCAACTTATATAAGTTTATTGTGAATAACTTTTTAAGTAAGACTCTTTTAATGCAGTTTTTCTGTTATTATTAATGAAATTGAAATGTATGAGTATAATATGTATTTATTATTATAATTTATTCCACGTGTATAGGTGCTGCAGTGTATATCTTAGACTACCTCAAGTAAATGTATTTATTTTTATCATCTGCACTAGCCATAGTTACTTGTTTAGACAGCTAATATTTCTAATTTAGAAATTAATTCGTAGTGTATTATTTTTTGCCTGGAATATTCATAATCATTTTCTTATTTAAATGCATCCTTTACTTAAAGACATTATTTCTACTGTGGGGAGAATGACCGCTGGTAGTTGTAGTCTCAATGACCCACAACATAATGACCTACAACATAATGACCCACAACATAATGACCTACAACATAATGACCTACAACATAATGACCTACAACATAATGACCTACAATATAATGACCCACAACATAATGACCTACAACGTAATGACCTACAACATAATGACCTACAATATAATGACCCACAACATAATGACCCACAACATAATGACCTACAACATAATGACCCACAACATAATGACCTACAACATAATGACCTACAACATAATGACCCACAACATAATGGCCCACAACATAATGACCTACAACATAATGACCTACAACATAATGGCCCACAACATAATGACCTACAACATAATGACCTACAACATAATGACCTACAACATAATGACCTACAATATAATGACCTACAATATAATGACCTACAACATAATGACCTACAACATTACCTACTTTAGTTATGTATTTAACTAACCAAGTACCAATTTATAACTTCAAGTATTATATTATTCAGTATATTCAAGACTCCCGTGGTTCGGAAGTCACGTAAAGCCGTTGGTCCCTAGGTTAAGTGTTAGAGAGGGCTTCTTAGCCCTAACTTCGCCTGGTAAAATAAGACAATCTTTTGTATTAATCTTGTCCAATATCAGTCTTTTTATATTTGTACAAAAAAGTACGCGCGCTGAAGGTCCGGCCTCCTGGCTGGCCTACTAGTCATATAAAAACATCGACTCTGAGCGAGGCGGTCACAGACAGATCGTAAAGGGTGATTGTTTACGCGATTACGGAGTATTTTTATTTTTATATTTCTTATAATTAGACCAGTATTTAAAATAAAAACATCAAATATGTTAAGAGTTTGAAAGTTAACAAATTAAAACGTATATCAATAACAACAATTAAATATACATTATCAAAAATTATAAATCAGTTAATAACTTTAATTGAAATTAAGTAACTAAGAAATATATACTTCTTACTGTCACTAAGAAAAATATTTCTGTAACTTCTCGTACCGTTAAAATACATATAATTTTTATTTAAATTAGTTTAAAATAAAAATGACGAGTTAAGAGTGACACCTCAGTTTTATAAAACTCATGGACGGTTCTTCTAACGACACATTTGTCGAAATTGTCTAGTTCTGTCGCTGTTCTTTTACTCTTGTATTTTTTGGGAGTTGTGAACGAACACTCTCCATCCGCTGAAGTGTCCAATAAACACTTTCACGCCGAATTTCCTTTATAAAAGTTTTTGAAACGCCACATGCAACTGCAGTTCGTTCTAACGATTTTTGTACAGGGATTTGTTGTTCATCTCTTAATTTGGCCTCATTCACCATGAACTCACTTACTCTCCAAATAATTTCCCTAGCCTGACTTCTAGTAGTTTTTCCTTGGGCTACTTTAGGAATAAAGCGAGCCATAGTTGAGACAGGAACCACTAAAGGAATAAACTATTTGGGATTTACGTTCACTAATTTTACAACCTTAAGATTCTGCTGAGTCTGTCGGCCATGTTGGTTTTCATCTCATTAGAACGATGTTTTTTCGAACCGGACAAATGATCACGCGTGTCAAATTTAACAGTTATTTTCAAATGGTCTTTTCCAAACAAATTGCATTTGATCAAGAGTGAAATTACTCGTTGAACTGCCTTGTAGATTCATAATTAGTTTAATAGAATAAATATAAAAATTATTTAGTTTGAAGTTTTTATTTTCACCTATTCTTCAAAACTAGGCGTATGTATTCATATCAAAAGCAAACCCAATGTGCAATATGATAGCATTTTAAATCATACCTCATATACAAATTTTGGTAAATAAATAATGATTAAAATATGGATTCAAAATAACGTTGTTTTAATGAGAATTAAACCAGTATGGCCGACAGACTCTGCAGACTCTTAACACACTTAAGGTTCATGAAAAAAAACACAAACTGACTTATTACACTACAGTAGTTAGATAAAAACAAAGATATAACCAACTAAACAATTGTTTATCGTACACTTGAGTAAACATTCCTAACACGCTAAACCACAAGCAAATATATCGCACGCAGTCTCGAAACGTACTGAATGTGCATCCGTAGGTAACAATTAACGTAACTTATTTTAGAAGCAAGCGTGGGAAAGTCTGACAGTAGCGAATGTTTCCAGGACTGCAGGCATATTGGGCCCTCCACCCGTCTCCTCCCTATCACCGCTCGGCGGGCTCGTGGCCGGACCTTCGCCGCGCGGTCTATAAATATATATTTAGGTTCTGCGCAAGTTACTGGGAGGCAGCTTCTCAAGTTAATGGACGCTACTGAATCTTATCACAGTTGCTATCTAAGTTGATCACGGATGCTTCCTACGGATGCTGACATGTTGTGGGTCAGCTTCTCAAGTTAACAATGGGTGCTACAGAAGCTGATCACGGTTGGTATTCAAGTTGATTACGGTTGCTACCAAAGTTGATCACGAAGATACCAAAGCTGATCACGATAGCTACCCAATTTCATAACGGGTAGCAACCCAAGGTGATCATGGTTGCTACACAACTTGATCACGAACGCTTCTCAAGTTAATTGACGATACTGAATCTTGTCACAGTTGCTATCTAAGTTGATCACAGATGCTACCTACAGATACTGGCACGTTGGAGGTCAGCTTCTCAAGTTAATGGATGCTACTGAATCTTATCACAGCTGCTATATATGTTGATCACGGATGCTATCTACGGATGCTGGCACGTTGTGGGTAAGCCTCTCAAGTTAAAAATGGTTGCTACAGAAGCTGATCATGGTTGGTATTCAAGTTGATTGCAGTTGCTACCAAAGTTGATCACGATGATACGAAAGCTGATCACAGTTATTATTAGACAGATGTTTAGTTTTATTTATTGTATAACAAATAACAAAGGTTAACGTACCTTTGTCGTCTTCAGCTACAAAATAGTTTTATTGGGCTACCGGTTTTAGAGCAAGAACTTCATGGTCACATCCACTGTAGTCCAAGAACTTCATGGTCACATCCACTGTAGTCCAAGAACTTCATGGTCACATCCACTGTAGTCCAAGAACTTCATGGTCACATCCACTGTAGTCCAAGAACTTCATGGTCACATCCACTGTAGTCCAAGAACTTCATGGTCACATCCACTGTAGTCCAAGAACTTCATGGTCACATCCACTGTAGTCCAAGAACTTCATGGTCACATCCACTCTAGTCCAAGAACTTCATGGTCACATACACTGTAGTCCAAGAACTTCATGGTCACATCCACTGTAGTCCAAATACTTCATGGTCACATCCACTGTAGTCCAAGAACTTCATGGTCACATCCACTGTAGTCCAAGAACTTCATGGTCACATCCACTGTAGTCCAAGAACTTCATGGTCACATCCACTGCAGTCCAATAAAAATATTTTGTAGCTGGAGACTACAAAGGTACGTTAACCTTATTACTTTATAAATAAAACATTTGTATTGACCCACCCGCCCACCCATACACGAACATTGGTATTGACCCACCCGCCCGCCACATACAAACATTGGTATTGTTATTGACCCACCCGCCCGCCCTTACACGTACAATTGGTATTGACCCACCCGCCCGCCCATACACGAACATTGGTATTGACCCACCCGTCCGCCCACATACAAACATTGGTATTGACGGGTAGCATACCCGTTCATACCCAATTTCATAACGGGTAGCAACCCAAGATGATCACGGTTGCTACACAAATTGATCACGAACGCTACCTATGCTAATCACGATTAGCACCCAAGCTAAACACGGTTACTACCCAAGCTGATAACGGGTGCTACCCAAGATTATTACGGGTGGTTACCCAAGTTAATCACGGGTGCTACCCTAGCTGCTCGTGGTTGCTACCCAAATTGGTTAAGAGTGGATATCCTTGTTGGACAGGCTCAGCCTTTAACCTCACTGAGCAATAATTTATATGTCTAAATATAGATGCTTTGATCAAATCAGAACTGTATACCATTGAGAACGCTGTAATCACCACCCCAACAGTGTGCAGTCAAGGGTTTAGCCTGCTTGGTTAAACAACGTAATGCCTTCCATGAGACGCGCGAGAATGCGTTCTTTGTTAACAATTTCTGAAAAAAAAAAAAAAAAAAAAAAAAAAAAAAAAAAAAACTAGTGATAAGAGATGGACACTAACTTAAACGTGAAAACTGCATAGAATCAAATTTTTTATTTTATAATAATAGTTGGAATAACCTAATTTTTACAGTTGTAATACAAATAAATTGCTTTAAAAAGTTAGTTAACTTTTTGTACACCAAAACAGTTATTATAAAAAAAAAAAAAAAAAAAACAACCCATAATAGTTAGACACCAACTTCGTTCTAAGGAATCTTATGCTTTATATTTTTTTATAAAACTGTGTCTTTAGAGTATAAATTTGTCTAACCTGAAAATTTGAAATAAAGACTCTATTATATACGTAAAAAATGCACAGTGTTGACTTTCAACCATAATGTCAAGAAACTTATAGCCGTAAAATATTTTTGGTTGACTCATTAATTACTTTGGTTAGTTACGAAACTTTTTTAAGTTGGTAAAACTTACATAAAAAAATCCTTGCCGCTCGAAATTTCACTGCGGGGATTTTGAATAAATTTAAATAAGATCAATTCAACACATATAAATTATATGCCGCAAACACGATTTAATAACATGCTACCATTGTTATCCTCGTTTCTTCCTCTAAATGATAAATCGCATGTGTACCTTAAAATTATTTTTATTGGTTAAATAACCGTCGGAACAAAAGTTTGTGTTGTACGGCCCAGCCATCTGATTAATTTTTATAGAACATTTTTTATTTTAAACACCTAAAATCAACCTCTAAAATTGGAAATGTGACAAGACCATCAGTTCACTTTTCAAAGTTCTCAAACACTCCAAAGCGATCAAATATTTATGTACAAAATGAAATTTTTTTAAATATATATAAATGGTTACCTTCATAATTTTCTGTTGTGTCTATAATCTATTTTAGGGACACATTTAAATGTTAAACATACCCATTGAAATAAAAGATCCTCAATGAAATATATTTAATGTAGTTTGACAATTCTTTACAACATGAAATAATATAATAATATTTAGCAAAACAGATAGTTGGTTCTAACAAAAGTTAGAACCAGTTTCTAAACTTTATTTAGAATTTTATCATGAAAAATATGTCCATCTAAGACATGCATATATTGCCGATAAAAATAAGAAGTCACTAACTACCAAATTCTATGGATATGACTGTAACTCATTGTTCGAATATATTCTATTCTACCCATTCAAGGCACTGTGGTAATGACTCATCCTCCCACCCATGCACGCACGGTGGTATAAACCCATACTCCTGCCCATGCACGCACAGTGGTATAAACCCATCCTCCCACCCATGCATGCACAGTGGTATAAACCCATCCTCCCACCCATGCACGCACAGTGGTATAAACCCATCCACCTGCCCATGCACGCACAGTGGTATAAACCCATCCTCCCACCCATGCAGGCACGGTGGTATAAACCCATCCACCTGCCCATGCACGCACAGTGGTATAAACCCATCCTCCCAACCATGCACGCACAATGGTATAAACCCATCCACCTGCCCATGCACGCACAGTGGTATAAACCCATCCTCCCACCCATGCACGCACAGTGGTATAAACCCATCCTCCTGCCCATGCACGCACAGTGGTATAAACCCATCCTCCCACCCATGCACGCACGGTGGTATAAACCCATCCTCCCACCCATGCACGCACAGTGGTATAAACCCATCCTCCCACCCATGCACGCATAGTGGTATAAACCCATCCCTCCCACCCATGCGACGCACAGTGGTATAAACCCATCACTCCCACACCATGCACGCATAGTGGGTATAAACCCATCCACCAGCCATGCACGCACAGTGGTATAAACCACATCCTCCCACCACATGGCACGCACCGGTGTTATAAACCCATCCTCCCACCCATGCACGCACAGTGGTATAAACCCATCCTCCCACCCATGCACGCACTAGTGGTATAAACCCATCCACCCAGCCCATGCACGCACAGTGGTATAAACCCATCCTCCCCCCACATGCACGCACAGTGGTATAAACCCCATCCTCCCACCCATGCACGCACAGTGGTATAAACCCATCCTCCCACCCATGCACGCACAGTGGTATAAACCCATCCTCCCACCCATGCACGCACAGTGGTATAAACCCATCCTCCCACCCATTGCACGCACAGTGGTATAAACCCATCCTCCCACCCATGCACGCACAGTGGTATAAACCCATCCTCCCACCCATGCACGCACAGTGGTATAAACCCATCCTCCCACCCCATGCACGCACAGTGGTATAAACCCATCCTCCCACCCATGCACGCACAGTGGTATAAACCCATCCTCCCACCCATGCACGCACAGTGGTATAAACCCATCCTCCCACCCATGCACGCACAGTGGTATAAACCCATCCTCCCACCCATGCACGCACAGTGGTATAAACCCATCCTCCCACCCATGCACGCACAGTGGTATAAACCCATCCACCTGCCCATGCACGTACAGTGGTATAAACCCATCCTCCCACCCATGCACGCACAGTGGTATAAACCCATCCTCCCACCCATGCACGCACAGTGGTATAAACCCATCCTCCCACCCATGCACGCACAGTGGTATAAACCCATCCTCCTACCCATGCACGCACAGTGGTATAAACCCATCCTTCTGCCCATGCACGCACAGTGGTATAAACCCATACTCCCACCCATGCATGCACGGTGGTACTAACCTGACCTCCCATCCATGCACGTGCAGAGATAATGACCATCGTCTTGGGTTCGTCATTATCACTGCGTGGTGATGTGTTGATCTGTTAAATACGTAAATGCCAGAGGTGGGAAGTAGATCGTTACACACTCCCTATACCAATAATGATGCTGCTATAGTTTGTCGTGTCAGCCACTTCAACGTGTTCATTATACCTTCAATGATGTGTTGAGCTGTTAAATACGTAAATGGCAGGTGGTGGGAGGTAGATCGATGCACTCTCCCTCACAGTAGATGCTGCTAAAGTTTGTCCAGTCAGCGAGTTCAATATGTTTGTCCTTCATTTATTGATATGTTGATATGTAAATACATAATTGCCAGGGGTTGGGAATTAAATCTTTATACTCTCCTAGACGCTCCTATAGTTTGTATTGTTAGCCAGTTCCACAGGTTCATCCTTCATTAAAATGGTGTGTTGATCTGTTAAATAGGTAAGTGCCAGAGGTGGGATGTAGATCGTTACACTCCTTTACATTATATGCTACTATAGTTTCTCCTGTTAGCCAGTTCTACATGTTTGTCATACCATTAACTATGTGTTGATCTGTTAAATAGGTAAATGCCAGAGGTGGGATGTAGATCGTTACACTCCTTTACATTATATGCTACTGTAGTTTCTCCTGTTAGCCAGTTCTACATGTTTGTCATTTCTTTAACTATGTGTTGATCTGTTAAATAGGTAAATGCCAGAGGTGGGATGTAGATCGTTACACTCCTTTACATTATATGCTACTATAGTTTCTCCTGTTAGCCAGTTCTACATGTTTGTCATACCTTTAACTATGTGTTGATCTGTTAAATAGGTAAATGCCAGAGGTGGGATGTAGATCGTTACACTCCTTTACATTATATGCTACTGTAGTTTCTCCTGTTAGCCAGTTCTACATGTTTGTCATATCTTTAACTATGTGTTGATCTGTTAAATAGGTAAATGCCAGAGTTGGGATGTGGATCGTTACACTCCTTTACTTTATATGCTACTGTAGTTTCTCCTGTTAGCCAGTTCCACATGTTTGTCATACCTTTAACTATGTGTTGATCTGTTAAATAGGTAAATGCCAGAGTTGGGATGTGGATCGTTACACTCTTTTACTTTATATGCTACTGTAGTTTCTCCTGTTAGCCAGTTCCATATGTTTGTCATTTCTTTAACTATGTGTTGATCTGTTAAATAGGTAAATGCCAGAGTTGGGATGTGGATCGTTACACTCTTTTACTTTATATCCTACTGTAGTTTTTCCTGTTTGCCGTTCCACAGTTTGTCATACCTAAACGAAGGTGTGACTGTTAAAAAGGTAATGCCAAAGTGGGATGTGATCGTTAATACCTTTTCATTTATGTACTATAGTTTCTCCTGTTTTGCCCGTTCCACTGTTTGTCATACCCCTTTAACTATGTGTTGATTGTTAAATTGGGGGTGGATGTTTTAAATTCTTTTTTTATATGCTATGTAGTTTCTCCTGTTGCCGTACACTGTTTGTCATACCTTTAACCTTTTGTTTATCTGTTAAATAAGTAAATGCCAGAGGTGGGATGTGGATCGTTTCATTCCTTTTCTTATATGCTACTGTAGTTTCTCCTGTTAGCCAGTTCCAAAATGTTGTCATACCTTTAAAAAATGTGTTGATCTGTTAAATAGGTAAATGCCCGAGGTGGATCGTTACACTCCTTTATTTATGCTACGTAGTTTCTTGTTAGCCAGTTCCACATGTTTGTCATACCTTTAACTATGTGTTGATCTGTTAAATAGGTAAATGCCAGAGGTGGAATGTGGATCGATACACTCATTTACATTATATGCTACAGTAGTTCTCCTGTTAGCCAGTTCCACATGTTTGTCATACCTTTAACTGAGTGTTGATCTGTTAAATACGTAAGTGCCAGAGGTGAGATGTGGATCGTTACACTCCTTTACATTATATGTTACTGTAGTTTCTCCTGTTATACAGTTCCATATAATTGTCATATATTTAACTATGTGTTGATCTGTTAAATAGGTAAATACCAGAGGTGGGATGTGGATCGTTACACTACTTTACATTATATGCTACTGTAGTTTCTTGTTAGCCAGTTCCACATGTTTGTCTTACCTTTAACTATGTGTTGATCTGTTAAATAGGTAAATGCCAGAGGTGGAATGTGGATCGATAACTCCATTACATTATATGCTACTGTAGTTTCTCCTGTTAGCCAGTTCCACATGTTTGTCATACCTTTAACTATGTGTTGATCTGTTAAATAGGTAAATGCCAGAGGTGGGATGTGGATCGTTACACTCCTTTACATTATATGCTACTGTAGTTTCTCCTGTTAGCCAGTTCCACATGTTTGTCATACCTTTAACTATGTGTTGATCTGTTAAATAGGTAAATGCCAGAGGTGGATCGTTACACTCCTTTACATTATATGTACTGTAGTTTCTCCTGTTAGCCAGTTCCACATGTTTGTCATACCTTTAACTATGTGTTGATCTGTTAAATAGGTAAATGCCAGAGGTGGGATGTGGATCGTTACACTCCTTTACTTTATATGCTACTGTAGTTTCTCCTGTTAGCCAGTTCCACATGTTTGTCATACTTTTAACTATGTGTTGATCTGTTAAATAGGTAAATGCCAGAGGTGGGATGTGGATCGTTACACTCCTTTACTTTATATGCTACTGTAGTTTCTCCTGTTAGCCAGTTCCACATGTTTGTCATACCTTTAACTATGTGTTGATCTGTTAAATAGGTAAATGCCAGAAGTGGGATGTAGATCGTTACATTCCTTTACATTATATGCTACTGTAGTTTCTCCTGTTAGCCAATTCCACATGTTTGTCATAACTTAAACTATGTGTTGAATCGGTTAAATACGGTAATTGCCAGAGTGGATGTGGATCGTTACACTCCCTTACATTATATGCTACTGTAGTTTCTCTGTTAGCCAGTTCCACATGTTTTTCATACCTTTACTATGTGTTGATCTGTTAAATAGGTAAATGCCCAGAGGTGGAATGTGGATCGATACCACTCCATTACATATTATATGTACAGTAGTTTCTCTGTTAGCCAGTTTCCACATGTTTGTCGTAACCTTTAAACTATGTGTTGATCTGTTAAATAGGTAAATGCTCAGAGGTGGGATGTAGATCGTTACACTCCTTTACAATATATGTCTACTGTAGTTTCTCCCTGTTAGCCAGTTCTACATGTTTGTCATACCTTTAACTATGTGTTGATCTGTTAAATAGGGTAAATCGCCAAGAGGTGGGGTGGATCGTTAAACTCCTTTACTTATTTGCTACTGTAGTTTCTTCTGTTAGCCCGTTCTACTTTTTGTCAAAACCCTTTAACTATGTGTTGAAAAGTTAAATAGGTAAGTGCCCGAGGGGGGGATGTAGATCGTTACACTCCCTTACTTTTTATTCTACTGAGTTTCTCCCGTTAGGCCCTTCCACTTTTTGGGCTACCTTTAATAGCGTGATCTGGGTTAAAAAAAGGGAAAAGCCAGAGGTGGGGTGTGGGGTCGTCACTCTCCTTTACTTTATTTGCTACTATGTTTCTCCGTTAGCCTTTTCCCATGTTTTTTCCATACTTTTAACTATGTTTTGATTCGTTAAATACAGTAGGAAAATGCAGAAGTGGGATGTGGATTGTTACCTCCTTTAATTTTTTTTGCTACTGTAGTTTTCCCGTTACCAGTTCCCCAATGTTTGCATACTTTTAAATTGTGTTGATCTGTTAAATAGGGGAAAAGCCGGGGGGGAGTAGATCTTTTTAAAATTTTTTAATTATTGCTACTGTGTTTCTTCTGTTAACTAGTTCCAATGTTTGTCATAAAATATAACGAAGGGGGTTCTTTTTAAATAGGAAATGCAGAAGGGGGGGATGTAGACGTTACATTCCCTTTTCATTTTATGAAAATAGTTTCTCCTGTTGCCGTTCCACATTTTGTATCCTTTAATATGTGTTGATCTGTTAAAAACGGGATTTTGGATCGTTAACTTTTTATTTTATATGGTACTGTAGTTTCTCCTGTTAGCCATTTTTACTTTTTTGTCATACCTTTAAAATATGTTTGATTGTTAAATAGGGGAAAAAAGCCCCGAGGGGGGGATGTGGATCGTTAATTTTTTACATTATATGCTACTGGTTTCCCCCGTTAGCCGTTCCACATGTAGTCATACCTTTTAAATTGTGTTGATCTGTTAAATAGGTAAATGCCAAGGTGGATCGTTACCTCCTTTTTCTTTTTTATGTAAGGAGTTTTCCTGTTGCCATTCCCTGTTTGTCGTACCCTTTTAAAAATTTTGTTGATCTGTTAAAGAGGTAAATGCTAGAAGTGGGTGTAGTCAACACTCCTTTACTTTATATGCTTCTGTAGTTTCTCCCGTTATCCAGTTTTCCCCATTTTTTTCATACCTTTAAACTATTTTTTTGATTGTTAAATAGGTAAATGCCGAGGTGGGATGTAATTGTTACACTCCTTTCATTATATGCACGTAGTTTTTTCCTGTTAGCCGTTCCACTTTTTTGTCATGCTTTAAATGTGGTGATCGGTTTTTAATTAGGGGAAATGCCGAGGTGGGATGTAGTCTTACATTTTTTTACATTATATGCTACTATAGTTTTCCCGTTAGCCAGTTCAAATGTTTTTCTTCCTTTAAAATACGTGTTGATCTGTTAAAAAAGGTAAAAAGCCCGAGGTGGGGAAAGGGATCGATACACTTCCTTTCTTTAATGCTACTGTAGTTTCCCTGTTATCCAGTTCCACATGTTTGTCATACCTTTAAAATGTGTTGATCTGTTAAAAAGGTAAAAAGCCAGAGGTGGGTGTAGATCGTTGTACTCTTTTAGATTTTTTATGTGGGTTTTTCCTGTTAGCCGTTCCACAGTTTGTCATACCTTTAACTATGGTTGATCTGTTAAATCAAAGCCAGAGGTGGACGTTACACTCCCTTTTCTTTATTTTCTACTGTAGTTTCTCCCGTTAGCCATTCCAATGTTTGTCATACTTTTACTATGTGTTGATCCGTTAATAGGTAAAACCAAAGGGTGGATGTGGATGTTACAGTCCTTAAAATTTATGTTTAAAGTAGTTTTTCCGTTTTACAGTTCCTATAATTGTCATTCTTTAATATGTGTTGATCTGTTAAATAGGTAAATACCAGAGGTGGGATGTGGATCATTACCTACTTTTCTTAATTTTTACTTATTTTTTTCATGTTAGCCCGTTTCACTGTTGTCGTACCTTTAAATATGTGGTGATCTGTTAAATACAGTAGGAAAAGTCAGAAATGGGGTGGATTGTTACACTCCTTTACATTATATGCTACTGTAGTTTCTCCTGTTAGCCGTTTCCCAGTTTGTCGTACCTTTAACTATGTGTGATTGTTAAATACGTAATGCCGGGGGGATGTGGATAGTTTCATGCTTTACTTTGTATGTACTGTAGTTTCTCCTTTTAGCCAGTTTCACATGTTTGTCGTCCTTAACTAGTGTTGATCTGTTAAATACGTAAATGCCAGAGGTGGGATTAGATCGTTCACTCCTTTTTCATTATATGTCTGTAGTTTTTCCCTGTTAGCCAGTTCCAAATGTTTTTCATACATTTACTATGTGTTTATCAGTTAAAAAGTAAATGCAAGAGGTGGGTTGTTCACTCCTTTACATTAATGTACTGTGTTTTTCCTGTTAGAGTTTCCCCAGTTTGTCATACCCTTTAACAAGGGGTGATCTTATAAATAGGTAAATGCCCGAGGTGGATCGTTACACCCTTACTTTTAATTTCGGTAGGGTTTTTCCTGTTGGCCAGTTCCCCATGTTTGCATCCTTTACCCTTTGTGGTATCTGTTTTTTAAAATTTGGGAAATGCATACGTGGGATGTAGATTGTAACACTCCTTTTTCATTATATGCTATGTATTTTCTCCTGTTAGCCAATTCCACTTTTTTTTCATACCCTTTTAAATATTTGTTGATCGTTAATTGGGAAGTGCCAGAGGTGGATGTAGATCGTTCACTCCTTTACCAAAATGCTACTCTGTTTTTCCTGTTAGCCGTTCCCCATGTTTGTCATACCCTTTTAAATATGTGGTGATCTGTTAAATAGGTAAGTGCCAGAGGTGGCATGTAGTCGTTACACTCCCCTTTCAATATATGTAATCTAGTTTCTCCCGTTGCAGTTCCACTGTTTTTACCTTTTAACTAGTGTTATCTGTTTAAAAAGGTAAATGCCCGAGGGGGGATGTAGATCGTTACACTCCCACATTTATTTTACTGTAGTTTTCCTGTTAGCCAGTTCCACATTTTTGTCTACCCTTTTAAATATGTCGTGATTTTTAAATAGGTAAATGCCGAGGTGGGATGTGATCATTACACTCCCTTTACTTTTTATGCACTTAGTTTCTCCCGTTATCCCGTTCCACATGTTTGTCTAACCCCTTTTAATATGTGTTGATCTGTTAAATGGTAAAAGCCAGAGGTGGGATGTAGATTGTTACACTCCTTTACATTATATCTACTATATTTTTCCCGTTAGCCAGTTCCAAAAGTTTGTCATACCTTTTAACTAGTGTTGATCTGTTAAATAGGGAAAATGCCAGATTGGGATGTGGTCGTTTACACTCCTTTTCTTTAATTTCTCTGTTTGTTTTCCCCGATAGCCATTTCCACATGTTTGCATACCCTTTTAAATATGTGTTGATCGTTAAATAGGTAAATGACAGAGGTGGTTGTGGAGTTACAATCCTTTACTTTATATGCTATTGTAGTTTCTCCGTTTGCCCGTTTTACATGTTTTTTTGTACCTTTAACTATGTGTTGATCTGTTTTTTAAAAGGGAAGTGCCAGAGGTGGGATGTAATCGTTACATTCCTTTACAATATATGCTACTATAGTTTTCCTGTTACCCCGTTCTAAAGTTTGTCATCCTTTAACATTTTTTGATCTATTAAATAGGGAAAGCCAGAGGTGGGGTGTGGGCGTTACCTCCTTTACAAATTTATGCTACTGTATTTCTCCCGTTTGCCCGTTCTACTGTTTGTCGTACCTTTAAAGTGTTGATCTATTAAAAAGGTAAATTTCCCGGGTGGGGGTGTGGATCGTTTTCACTCCTTTACCCTTATATGCTTCTGTAGTTTCTCCTGTTAGCCATTCCACATGTTTGTATCCCAAAAACGAAGTGGGGGATCTTTAAATAGGTAAATGCCAAAGTGGGGTTTAGACGTTCATACCCTTTTCATTATTGCTACTAGTTTCTCCCTTTTTTAGCCCGTTCCACATGTTTGTCATACCTTTAACATGGTTGATTTTGTTAAATTTTGGGATTGGACGTTTAACTTTTTTATTTTTTATGTATGAAGTTCCCCCTGTTACCAGTTTTAATGTTTGTCTACCTTTAACTATTGTTGATTGTTAAATAAATAAATGCCAGAGGTGGGATGTGGATCGTTACATTCCTTTACATTATATGTACTGTAGTTTCTTGTTAGCCATTTCCACATGTTTTTTCATACCCTTTTAAATTGTGTTGATCTGTTAAATAGGTAAATGCCGAGGTGGATCGTTCACTCCTTTTACTTTTAAAAGCTCTGTAGTTTCTCCTGTTAGCCAGTTTCCACTGTTTTTTCGTCCTTTTAAAAATGTGTTGTTGTTTTTAAAAAGGGAAATGTAGAAAATAGGATGTGGATCGTTACAGTTCTTTACTTTTTGCTACTATAGTTTCTCCTGTTAGCCGTTCCCCATGTTTGTCGTACTTTAACTATGTTTTTAAATTGTTTTAAATAGGTAATTTCCAGAGGGGGGATGTGGATCGTTTCATCCTTTTTCTTTAAATGTCTATTTTCTCCTGTTAGCCGTTCCACTGTTTGTTATCCTTTAACTATGTGTTAAATTGTTAAATGGTAAATGCCAGAGGTGGGAAAGTGGATCCTTACACTCCTTTACTTTTATGCTACTTAGTTTCTCATGTTAGCCAAATTCCAAAATTTGTCGTACCTTTAATTATGTGTTGATCTGTTAAGAGGTAAATGCCAGAAGTGGGATGTGGATCGTTTCACTCCTTTTTCATTATTCTACTGTATTTTCTCCCGTTAGCCAATTCCATTGTTTGTATATCTTTAATAATGTGTTGATCTGTTAAATAGGTAAAAAGCCCGAGTTGGGATGTGATCGTTACATTTTTTACTTTATATGCTACTGTAGTTTCTCCTGTTGCCGTTTAAATTTTGTCTACCTTTAACTAGTGTTGATCTTTAAATAGGTAAATGCCAGAGGTGGTAAGTAGATCGTTACAAAACCTTAAAAATTATATGTACTATAGTTTTCCCTGATACCGTTCCCCAAGTTTGTATACCCCTTTTAAAATGTTTGATCTGTTAAAAAGGTAAATGCCAGAGTTGGGATGTGGATCGTTACACTCCTTTACTTTATATGTACTGTGTTTTTCCCCGTTACCGTTTTTTCTGTTTGTCGACCCTTTAACTTGTGTTTATCTGTTAAAAAAGGTAAGTGCCAGAGGTGGGGGTGATCGTTACATTCCTTTAATTATATTTTACTATAGTTTCTCCCGTTAGCCAGTTCCACATTTTTGTCAACCTTTAACTATGGTTTAAACTGTTAAATAGGGAAATGCCGGGGTTGGGGGGGATCGTTACACCCCTTTTCTTTATTGCTTTTTCTGTAGTTCTCCTTTAGCCGTTTTTCATGTTTGTCATACCTTCAACTATGTGGGATCTGTAAATAGGGAAATGCCAGAGGTTGGTAGTGGATCGTTTCATCCTTTTTCTTTATATGCTACTGTAGTTTCTCCTGTTAGCCAATTTTACGTGTTTGTCGTCCTTTAAAATATGTGTTTATTGTTAAAAAAAAAAATTGGTAAGTTTTCCCGAGGTGGGATGTAGATCGTTACTTCCTTTCATTATATCTACTAAGTTTCTTTTCCCGTTAGCCGTTCTACATGTTTTTTTCATACCTTTTTAACTATGTTTGATCATTAAATAGGTAAATGCCCCAGTGGGTGTGGTGTTAAAACCTTTACTTATATGCTACTGTAGTTTCTTTTTTAGCCTTTACATGTTTGTCATACCTTACTATGTGTTGTTTTAAATAGGTAAGTGCCCAGAGGGGGGGATGTAATCGTTTCCTCCTTCTTTTATTTCTGTAGTTTCTCCTGTTAGCCGTTCCCCCTTTTTTTCTACCTTTACCTATGTCGTGATCTGTTAAAAAGGGTAAATGCCCCGAGGTGGGAGTGGATGTCACTCTCCTTTACTTTATATGAAATATAGTTTTCTCCTGTTAGCCCCTTCCAATGTTTTTCCTACTTTTAACTATGTTTTTATTCGTTAAATAAAATAGAAAATGTCAGAAGTGGGATGTGGATTGTTACCTCCCTTTTCATTATATGTACTGTAGTTTTCCTTTGCCAGTTCACATGTTTGTCATACATTTAACTATGTGTTGATCTGTTAAATAGGTAAATGCCAGAGGTGGTATGTAGATCGTTAAACTCATTTATATTATATGCTACTGTAGTTTCTTCTGTTAACTAGTTCCACATGTTTGTCATACCTATAACGAAGTGGTGATCTGTTAAATAGGTAAATGCCAGAAGTGGGATGTAGATCGTTACATTCCTTTACATTATATGCTACTATAGTTTCTCCTGTTAGCCAGTTTTTCCCCATGTTTTTATTCCTTTAACTAGTGTTGTCTGTTAAATCTGGGGTGTGGTCGTTACCTTTTTTTTTTTTGGTACGTAGTTCTCCTGTTAGCCAGTTCTACTGTTTTTTCATACCTTTTAAATATGTTTTGATCTGTTAAAAAGGTAAATGCCAGAGGTGGGATGTGGATCGTTACATTTCTTTACATTATTGCTACTGTAGTTTCCCCCCTTGCCCGTTCCACATGTATGTCATACCTTTAACTATGTTTTGATCTGTTAAATAGGGAAATGCCAAAAGGGGGACGTTACCTCCTTTACTTTATATGCACTGGATTTTCTCCCGTTTTCCCTTTTCCCCCATGTTTGTCGACCCTTTTAAAAAAAAGTGTTGATCTGTTAAAGAGGTAAATGCTAGAAGTGGGATGTAGATCATTACACTCCTTTACTTTATATGCTACTGTAGTTTCTCCTGTTATCCTTTTTAATGTTTGTCATACCTTTAATATGGTTTATCTGTTTTAAAAAGGTAAATGCCCGAGGTGGGATGTGATTTTTTTACATCCTTTAATTTTTGTCTGTAGTTTTCCCGTTAGCCATTCCACTTTTTTGTCATAGCTTTAACTAGTGGTGATTTTTAAATAGGGAAATGCCCCAGGTGGATGTAGATCATTACATTTTTTTTACATTTTATGCTACTATAGTTTTCCCCCGTTAGCCAGTTCTACATGTTTTTCATTCCCAACTACGGTTGATTGTTAAATAGGTAAATGCCAGAGGTGGAATTGGATCGAAAACTTCCTTACTTTTATGCTACTTTAGTTTTCCTGTTATCCAGTTCCCCATGTTTGTCATCCTTTAACTTGTGTTGATCTGTTAATAGGTAAATGCCCAAAGGGGGGATTAGTCGTTTACTCTTTTAGATTATAACTACTGGTTTTTTTCCGTTACCCCTTCCCCTGTTTGTCATACCCTTTAAATAGTGTTGACTGTTAAATACGTAAATGCCAGAGGTGGATCGTTCCCCTCCTTTACTTTTTTATTCTACTTAGTTTTTTTTTGCCAGTTCCCCATTTTTGTCATACTTTTAACTATGTGTTGATCCCTTAAAAAGGTAAAACCAGAGGTGGGATGTGGACTTTTTCGTCCCTTTTCATTTTTTTTTAATTTAGTTTCTCCTGTTATACAGTTCCCTATAATTGTCATATCTTTAATATGTGTTTTATCTGTTAAATAGGTAAATTTCCCGAGGGGGGGATTGGACATTACACACTTTACATTATATCTACTGTAGTTTTCTGTTAGCCAGTTTAATGATTGTCGTATTTAATATGTGGGGGATCTGTTAAATACGTGGAAAATTCAGAAGTGGGATGTGGAGTTACCTCCTTTACATTATATGTACGTAGTTTTCTGTTAGCCAGTTTACATGTTTGGGCGTACCTTTAACTATGTGGTGATCTGTTAAATACGTAATGCCAGAGGGGGGAGTGGTGTTTCACGCTTTACTTTGTAGACTGTGTTTTCCTTTTAGCCGTTTCACATGTTTTTTGTACCTTTAACTATGTGTTGATCTGGGTTTAAAAAAAGTAAAGCCCGGGTGGGATGTAGATCGTTACACTCCTTTACATTATTGCTACTGTAGTTTCCCTTTAGCCATTCCACTGTTTTTTTACATTTTCTATGTGTTGATCAGTTAATACAAATTAAAAGGGGGGATTTTTACACTCCTTTAATTAATGCTACTGTTTTTCTCCGTTAGCCAGTTCCAATGTTTGTATACCTTTAAAATGGGGTGATTTATAAATAGGTAAATGCCAGAGGGGGATCGTTTCACTCCTTTACTTTTAAATTTACGGTAGTTTTCTCCCCGTTGGGCCCGTTTCCAATGTTTTTCAACTTTTCCTATGTGGTGATCTGTTAAAAATTTGGGAAATGCCTGATGGGTGTAGATTTTAACACTCCTTTACATTATATGCTACTGTTTTTCTCCTTTAGCCCAAATTTCCCCATTTTTTCTTTTCCTTTAACTATTTGTTGATCTGTTAATTAGGTAAAATGCCCGAGGTGGTGTAGATCGTTACATCCTTTACAAATATGTACTCTAGTTTTTCTGTTAGCCATTCCACATGTTTGTCATCATTTTTAAATATGTGTTGATCTGTTTAAATGGTAAAAGCCAAATGGGTGTAGATGTTTTTACTCCTTAATTATATTTACGTAGTTTCTCCTGTTAGCCATTCCCCTTTTTGTCATACCTTTAACAGTCGTGTCTGTTAAAAAGGGAATGCCAGAGGTGGGATGTAATCATTCACTCCTTTATTTATATGCTACTGTGTTTTCCCGTTTTCCAGTTCCACATGTTTTTTCATACCTTTAACTTGTGTTGATCTGTTAAATGGTAAATGCCCGAGGTGGGATGTAAATTGTTTCACTCCTTTACATTATTGCTCTTTTGTTTTTTCCTGTTTGCCAGTTCCACAAGTTTGTCATACCCTTTTAAATATTGTTGTCTGTTTAAAAAGGGAAATGCCAGAGTTGGGGGTGGGTCGTTACACCCTTTACTTTATATGTACTGTAGTTTTTTTCCTGATAGCATATATTTAAAAGGGGTGTAAGATTACTGCCACCTCGGCACTTACTAATTAAAGATCAACAAAAAGTTAAGGTATGACAAACATGTGGAATTTGGGTAACAGGAGAAAATACAGTACTATAATGTAAAAGGATGTTACAAATTTAACCCACGGCAGGCATTTACCAAATTTAAAAAAGATACCCCATAGGTAAAGGTATGACAAACATGTGGAACTGGCCAACAGGGAAACTACCCTAGAATTAAAAAAATAAAGGGGTGTAAAGATCCCCTCTGGCATTACCTATTTATAAAATCCCTCATTGTTAAAAGGGTTGACAAACATGTGGAATGGCTAACAGGAGAACTACAGTAGCATATAATGTAAAGGAGTGTAACAATCCACCTCTTGCATTTACGTATTTAACTGATCAACACATAGTAAATGTATGAAAAACATGTGGAACTGGCTAACAGGGAAACTACAGTAGCATATAATGTAAAGGAGTGTAACGATCTACATCCCACCTCTGGCATTTACGTATTTAACAGATCAACACATAGTTAAAGGTACGACAAACATGTGAAACTGGCTAAAAGGAGAAACTACAGTAGCATACAAAGTAAAGCAGTGAAACTATCCACATCCCACCTCTGGCATTTACGTATTTAACAGATCACCACATAGTTAAAGGTACGACAAACATGTGAAACTGGCTAACAGGAGAAACTACAGTAGCATATAATGTAAAGGAGTGTAACAATCCACATCCCACTTCTGACGATGTACCTATTTAACAATCAACACATAGTTAAAGGTATTACAGAACATAGTGGGAACTGGACTAACAGGTAGAAACTACACTCCATAATGAAAAAGGAGTGTAACGATCTAACATCCCACAACTTGCCTATACGTATACTTATCGAATCAACACCATAGTTAAAAGGTATGTCGAAACATGGGAAACTGCCAACAGAAGAAAGTACATGTAGCATAGTTAAGTTTAGAATAGGAGTGTAACGATCTACATCCCCCACTCTCTGGCATTTACCTATTTAACAGATCACCACATAGTTAAAGAGGTATAGATAAACAAGTGGAAACTGGCCAACAGGAGAAACTACAGTATGCACATTACAAAGAAAGGAGTGAAACGATCCACATCCCACCTCGACATTAACCTATTAAACAAACAACGACACAGTTAAAGAGGTATGACAAACAGTGGATCTGTCTAACCCACGAGAAAATTTATTAGCATACTAATGGTAATAGAAGTGTAACGATCCACTCACAACTCTGGCTCATTTACGTAATTTAACAATTCAACACATAGTTAAAGGTATGACAAAAATGTGAAACTGGCCACCTAGGAGAACGGACACAAGTAGCCTAATAGATTAAAAGAGGAGTGTACGATCCACCAACACACACCCTGCATTTACGTTTTTACCACAAGATACAACAGTCACATACTCTAAAGGTTAACAATCATACGGAACTGGCTGAACAGGAGAAACAACAGTACAGCAATAATGTATAAGGGAGTGTAACAAACTCCACCTCTTTGCATTTACGTATTTTAATCCAGCATCACCACATTAAAAGGTATGAAAAAACAGTTGAAAACTGGCTAACAGGAGAAAATACAGTAGCATATAATGTAAAGAGTTTAACGATTCCATATCATCCCACCTTCTGGCCACTTATCTATTTAACAGATCAACACTATTTTAAAGGTATACAAACAATGTGGAACTGGCTACATGAGAAAACTACATAGCATATTAATGTAAAGGAGTGAAACGAGCCACATTCCACTCTGCGACATATTCCTAACTGTATTTAAACAGAGTCAAAACATATTAAATGTTTGACATAAATAATGGTACTGGCTAACCGGAGAAACTACAAATAGCAAATAAAGGTAAAGGAGTGTAACGATCCCACAGACCCACCTCTGGCATTTACCTATTTAACAATCACCCACATAGTTAACAGGTATAATAAAACAAAGTGGAACTGGCCAACAGGAAGAATCACAGTAGCATATACAAAGTAAAGGATGTCACGATCTAACATCCCAATCCTCTGGCATTAACTAATTTAACCAGATCATCACATATTTACAAGGACACAAACAAATGTTGGAAATGGCTAAACAGGAAGAAACTATAGTAGCAATATAATGTAACGGAGTGTAATAATCCACATCCCACTTCTGACATTTTCCTGTACGTGTATTTAACCAGTTCAAACATAGTTTATAATGTCTGATGAGACAAACATATGGTACTGGCTAACATGAGAAACTACACAGTAGCATATAATGTAAAGGGACATGAAACGATCCACATTCCACTTCTGACATTTTCCAACCTGTTATTTTAACAGATCGAAGAAACATAGTTAAATTGTGACAATAAATTCATGGTACTAGGGCTAAACAGAAGCAAACTATCATAGCAAATAAAGTAAAGGAGTGTCACGATCTACTTCCCACCTCTGGCATTAACTTATTTATACAGATCATCACAAATAGTTTAAAGTGTACTGACAAAACACGAACTTGTGGAATTTTGGCTAACAGGAGAAACACTATAGTAAGCATATAATGTAAAAGGCGTGTAATAATCCACATCCCACTTCTGTACGATATTTTGCCTACTGTTATATTAACATGGTTCAAAACATAGTTCAATGTATGACAAACATATGGAACTGGCTACTAGGAGAACCACTATAACATATAATTAATCGAGTTTAACGATCCAAATCCCACCTCTGCATTTACCTATTTAACATATCACCACATAGTTAAAGTACGAACAAACATGTGGAACTGCTAACAGAAGGAAACTAAAAGTAGCATATAATTAAAGGAGTGTAACTACTACATCCCCACCTCCGGGCATTTACCTATTTAACAGATCAACACATAGTAAAAGGTAACAAACATGGGTGAGTCTGGCCAGATAGAAAACTAAAGTAGGCATATAATGTAAAGGAGGTATCGATCCACATCTCACCTACTGGCACATACTATTTAACAGATCAACACTCAGTTGTTCAAAGG
Source organism: Stictocephala bisonia (assembly GCA_035578905.1). Classification (NCBI taxonomy): domain Eukaryota; kingdom Metazoa; phylum Arthropoda; class Insecta; order Hemiptera; family Membracidae; genus Stictocephala; species Stictocephala bisonia. The sequence continues at coordinate 100,160 of JAQJVL010002121.1, forward strand.
TATGAAAAACAGGGGCACTGGCTAACATGAAGAAACTACATAGAATATAAAGTGAGGAGTGAACGATCAAACTCTGCTGCATTTACGTATTTAACAGATTCAACACAATAGTTAAGAGGTATGACAATACATGGAGGAACTGGCTAACAGGTCAAATACAGTAACATATAGTGTAAAGGAGTTAACGATCAACCTGGCATTTACCTATTTCAACAGAAATCAACACGTGGGATTTAAAGGTATAAAAACATGAGTGGAAACTGGGCTTTCGAGAGAAAACTAAAGTAAACATATATAAGTTAAAGTAGATGTAAAGATCTACAATATGCCACCTTCTGGCATTTACCTATTTAACAAGATCACCACATAGTTTAAAGCTATTGACAAAAATGTAAACTGGCTAAACAGTAAGAGAACTACCGTACATAAAATGTACAGGATGGTAACAATCTACATCCCACCTTCTGCATTTACCAGTGTGTACTTAACAACAAGATCTAACACATATTAAAGGTATGACAATCCCTGTGGAACTGGCCAATAGGAGAAACTAAAGATATCATATAATTGTAAAGGAGTGAAAAACGATCCACATCTCACCTCTGGCACTACGTATTTTAACTAGATCAATTAACTCCAGTTAAAAGTTTGAAAACATTTGTACTAGGCTAACGAGGAGAAACTACAGTAAATATAAAGTAAGAGAAGTGTAACGCTACTACATCCCCCGCAGTCCCAACTCCCTTTGCTCCTACCATGCACACAGACTTCCCCATCCACTGGCATTATACCTATTTAACCCGCAACACCTGTCCAACGAAACCCGTACACCCCCCCCTGAGGCACCTTCCCCCCTGTGCGACCCTCCATGTAGCCACTCCCACACTCACTACTCCCCCCCACCCACGGGAGAGGTGTTGAGGCGGCGTCAAAGCCGCGCTATATGTAATGCAACAGTAAGTTTCTTCACCTGTTAGGCCAGTTCCCACATTTTTTAGTAATTAAACCTATAACTAGAGGTGATTCCTGTTAAATAGGTAAATGCCAGAGGAGGGATGTAGATCGTTACACTTCTTTACTTTATATTCTACTGTAGTTTCTCCTGTTAGCCAGTTCAACATGTTTTTCATACTTTTAACTGAGTATTGATCTGTTAAATACGTAAGTGCCAGAGGTGAGATGTGGATCGTTTCACTCCTTTACATTATATGCTACTTTAGTTTCTCCTATTGGCCAGATCCACATGTTTGTCATACCTTTAACTATGTGTTGATCTGTTAAGTAGGTAAATGCCAGAGGTGGGATGTAGATTGTTACACTCCTTTACATTATATGCTACTGTAGTTTCTTATGTTAGCCAGTTCTACATTTTTGTCATAGCTTTAACTATGTGGTGATCTGTTAAATAGGTAAATGCCAGAGGTGGCATGTAGATCATTACACTCCTTTACTTTATATGTTACTATAGTTTCTCTCGTTAGCCAGTTCCACATGTTTTTCATACCTTTAACAACGTGTTGATCTGTTAAATAGGTAAATGCCAGAGTTGGATCGTTACACTCCTTTACACTATATGTTACTGTAATTTGACCTGTTAGCCAGTTCCACATGTTTGTCATACCTTTAACTATGTGTTGATCTGTTAAATACGTAAATGCCAGAGTTTGATCGTTACACTCCTCTACTTTATATTCTACTGTAGTTTCTCCTGTTAGCCAGTTCCACATGTTTGTCATACTTTTAACTGAGTGTTGATCTGTTAAATACGTAAGTGCCAGAGGTGAGATGTGGATCGTTACACTCCTTTACATTATATGCTACTTTAGTTTCTCCTATTGGCCAGATCCACATGTTTGTCATACCTTTAACTATGTGTTGATCTGTTAAATAGGTAAATGCCAGAGGTGGGATGTAGATCGTTACACTCCTTTACATTATATGCTACTTTAGTTTCTTCTGTTAGCCAGTTCCACATGTTTGTCGTACCTTTAACTATGTGGTGATCTGTTAAATAGGTAAATGCCAGAGGTGGGATTTGGATCGTTAAACTCCATTACATTATATGTTATAGTAGGTTCTCCTGTTAGCCAGTTCCATATGTTTGTCATACATTTAACTATGTTTTGAACTGTTAAATACAGTAGGAAAATGTCAGAAGTGGGATGTGGATTATTACACTCCTTTACATTATATGCTACTATAGTTTCTCCTGTTAGCCAATTCCACATGTTTGTCGTACCTTTAACTATGTGATGATCTGTTAAATAAGTTAATGCCAGAGGTGGGATGTAGATCGTGACACTCCTTTACTTTATTTGCTAATGTAGTTTCTCCTGTTAGCCAGTACCATATTTATGTCACACATTTAACTATGTTTTGATCTGTTAAATACAGTAGGAAAATGTCAGAAGTGGAATGTGGATCGTTTCATTCCTTTACATTATATGCTACTGTAGTTTCTCATGTTAGCCAGTTTCACATGTTTGTCATACATTTAACTATGTTTTGAACTGTTAAATACAGTAGGAAAATGTCAGAAGTGGGATGTGGATTATTACACTCCTTTACATTATATGCTACTATAGTTTCTCCTGTTAGCCAATTCCACATGTTTGTCGTACCTTTAACTATGTGATGATCTGTTAAATAAGTTAATGCCAGAGGTGGGATGTAGATCGTGACACTCCTTTACTTTGTATGCTACTGTAGTTTCTCCTGTTGGCCAGTTCCACTTGTTTATTATACCTTTAACTATGTGGTGATCTGTTAAATAGGTAAATGCCAGAGGTGGGATGTGGATCGTTACACTCCTTTACTTTATTTGCTAATGTAGTTTCTCCTGTTAGCCAGTACCATATTTATGTCACACATTTAACTATGTTTTGATCTGTTAAATACAGTAGGAAAATGTCAGAAGTGGAATGTGGATCGTTTCACTCCTTTACATTATATGCTACTGTAGTTTCTCATGTTAGCCAGTTCCACATGTTTGTCATACCTTTAACTACGTGTTGATCTGTTAAATAGATAAGTGCCAGAGGTGGGATGTAGATCGTTACACTCCTTTACATTATATGCTACTGTAGTTTCCCTGTTAGCCAGTTCCACATGTTTTTCATACATTTACTATGTGTTGATCTGTTAAATACGTAAATGCAAGAGGTGGATTGTTACACTCCTTTACATTATATGCTACTGTAGTTTCTCCTGTTAGCCAGTTCCGTATGATTGTTATACCTTTAACTATGTGTTGATCTGTTAAAAACGTAAATGCCAGAGGTGGGAGGTGGATCGTTACACTCCTTTACATTATATGCTACTGTACGTTCTCCTGGTGGCCAGTTTCACATTTTTGTCATACCTTTAACTATGTGTTGAATTGTTAAATACGTAAATGCCAGAGGTGGATCGTTACACTCCTTTACATTATATGCTAATAAATTTTCTCGTGTTAGACAGATCCACATGTTTGTCATACCTTTAACTTTGTGTTGATCTGTTTAATAGGTAAATGTCAGAGGTGGGATGTGGATCGTTTCACTCCTTTACTTTGTATGCTACTGTAGTTTCTCCTGTTGGCCAGTTCCACATGTTTGTCATACCTTTAACTATGTGGTGATCTGTTAAATAGGTAAATGCCAGAGGTGGGATGTAGATCGTTACACTCCTTTACATTATATGCTACTGTACTTTCTTCTGTTGGCCAGTTTCACATGTTTGACATACCTTTAACTATGTGTTGATTTGATAAATACGTAAATGCCAGATGTGGGATGTAGATCGTTACACTCCTTTACATTATGGAGTGTAGTTTCTCCTGTTATCCAGTTCCACATGTTTGTCATACCTTTAACTATGTGTTGATCTGTTAAATAGGTAAATGCCAGAGGTGGGATGTAGATTGTTACACTCCTTTACATTATATGCTACTGTAGTTTCTCCTGTTAGCCAGTTCCACATTTTTGTCATACCTTTAACTATGTGGTGATCTGATAAATAGGTAAATGCCAGAGGTGGGATGTAGATCATTACACTCCTTTACATTATATGCTACTATAGTTTCTCCTGTTAGCCAGTTCCACATGTTTGTCATACCTTTAACTATGTGTTGATCTGTTAAATAGGTAAATGCCAGAGGTGGGATGTAGATTGTTACACTCCTTTACATTATATGCTACTGTAGTTTCTCCTGTTAGCCAGTTCCACATTTTTGTCATACCTTTAACTATGTGGTGATCTGATAAATAGGTAAATGCCAGAGGTGGATCGTTACACTCCTTTACTTTAAATTCTACGGTAGTTTCTCCTGTTGGCCAGTTCCATATGTTTGTCATACCTTTAACTATGTGTTGATCTGTTAAATACGTAAATGCCATAAGTGGATATAGATCGTTACACTCCTTTACATTATATTCTACTGTAGTTTCTCCTGTTAGCCAATTCCACATTTAAGTCATACCTTTAACTATGTGGTGATCTGTTGAATAGGTAAATGCAGGAAGTGGGATGTAGATCGTTACGCTCTTTTACAATATATGCTACTTTTGTTTCTCCTGTTAGCCAATTCCACATGTTTGTCATACCTAAATGCCAGAGGTGGATCGTTACACTCCTTTACTATAAATTCTACCTTAGTTTCTCATGTTGGCTAGTTCCACATGTTTGTCATACCTTTAACTATGTGGTGATCTGTTAAATAGGTAAATGCCAGAGGTGGGATGTAGATCGTTACACTCCTTTACATTATATGGTACTGTACATTCTCCTGTTAGCCAGTTCCACATGTTTGTCATACCTTTAACTATGTGTTGATCTGTTAAATACGTAAATGCCAGAAGTGGATGTAGATCGTTACACTCCTTTACATTATATTCTACTGTAGTTTCTCCTGTTAGCCAATTCCACATTTTAGTCATACCTTTAACTATGTGGTGATCTGTTAAATAGGTAAATGCCAGAGGTGGGATGTAGATCGTTACGCTCTTTTACAATATATGCTACTGTTGTTTCTCCTGTTAGCCAGTTCCACATGTTTGTCATACCTTTAACTATGTGTTGATCTTTTAAATAGGTAAATGCCAGAAGTGGATGTAGATCGTTACACTCCTTTACATTATATTCTACTGTAGTTTCTCCTGTTACCCAATTCCACATTTTAGTCATACCTTTAACTATGTGGTGATCTGTTAAATAGGTAAATGCCAGAGGTGGGATGTGGATCGTCACACTCCTTTCCTTTATATGCTACTATAGTTTCTTCTGTTATCCAGTTCCACACGTTTGTCATAATTTTAAGTATGTGTTGATGTGTTAAATAGGTAAATGCCAAAGGTGGGATGTAGATCGTTACACTCCTTAACATTATATGCTACTGTACTTTCTCCTGTTGGCCAGTTTCACATGTTTGTCATACCTTTAACTATGTGTTGAATTGTTAAATACGTAAATGCCAGAGGTGGATCGTTAAACTCCTTTACATTATATGCTACTATATTTTCTCCTGTTAGCCAATTCCACATATCTGTCATACCTTTAACTTTGTGTTGATCTGTTAAATAGGTAAATGTCAGAGGTGGGATGTGGATCGTTTCACACCTTTACTTTGTATGCTACTGTAGTTTCTCCTGTTAGCCAGTTCCACATTTTTGTCATAGCTTGAACTATGTGGTGATCTGTTAAATAGGTAAATGGCAGAGGTGGGATGTAGATCATTACACTCCTTTACATTATATGCTACTATAGTTTCTCCTGTTAGCCAGTTCCACATGTTTGTCATACCTTTAACTATGTGTTGATCTGTTAAATACGTAAAGGCCAGAGGTGGATCGTTACACTCCTTTACTTTATATGCTACTGTAGTTTCTCCTGTTAGCCAGTTCCACATGTTTGTCATACCTTTAACTTTGTGTTGATCTGTTAAATACGTTAATGCCAGAGGTGGGATGTGGATCGTTACACTCCTTTACTTTATATGCTACTGGAGTTTTTCCTGTTAGCCAGTTCTACATGTTTGTCATAACTTTAACTATGTGTTGATCTGTTAAATACGTAAATGCAAGAGGTGGGATGTGGATCGATACACTTCTTTACTTTAATTGCTACTGTAGTTTCTCCTGTTAGCCAATTCCACATGTTTGTCATATTTTTAACTATGTGTTGATGTGTTAAATACTAAAATGCTAGACGTGGGATGTAGATCATTACACTCCTTTACATTATATGCTACTGTAGTTTCTCCTGTTAGCCAGTTCCACATGTTTGTCATACCTTTAACTATGTGTTGATCTGTTAAATACGTAAAGGCCAGAGGTGCATCGTTACACTCCTTTACTATAAATTCTACCTTAGTTTCTCCTGTTGGCCAGTTCCACATGTTTGTCATACCTTTAACTATGTGGTGATCTGTTAAATAGGTAAATGCCAGAGGTGGGATGTAGATCGTTACACTCTTTTACATTATATGCTACTGTATTTTTTACTGTTAGCCAATTCCACATGTTTGTCATACCTTTAACTATATGTTGATCTGTTAAATAGGTAAGTGCCAGAGGTGGGATGTAGATCGTTACGCTTCTTTACAATATATGCTACTGTAGTTTCTCCTGTTAGCCAGTTCCACATGTTTGTCATACCTTTAACTATGCGTTGATCTGTTAAATAGGTAAATGCCAGAAGTGGATGTAGATCGTTACACTCCTTTACTTTATATTCTACTGTAGTTTCTCCTGTTAGCCAATTCCACATTTTAGTCATACCTTTAACTATGTGGTGATCTGTTAAATAGGTAAATGCCAGAGGTGGGATGTGGATCGTCACACTCCTTTACTTTATATGCTACTGTAGTTTCTCATGTTGGCCAGTTCCACATGTTTGTCATACCTTTAACTATGTGGTGATCTGTTAAATAGGTAAATGCCAGAGGTGGGATGTAGATCGTTACACTCCTTAACATTATATGCTACTGTACTTTCTCCTGTTGGCCAATTTCACATGTTTGTCATAACCTTTAACTATGTGTTGAATTGTCAAATACGTAAATGCCAGAGGTGGATCGTTAAACTCCTTTACATTATATGCTACTAAATTTTCTCCTGTTAGCCAGTTCCACATGTTTGTCATACCATTAACTTTGTGTTGATCTGTTAAATAGGTAAATGTCAGAGGTGGGATGTGGATTGTTTCACACCTTTACTTTGTATGCTACTGTAGTTTTTCCTGTTGGCCAGTTCCACATGTTTGTCATACCTTTAACTATGTGGTAATCTGTTAAATAGGTAAGTGCCAGAGGTGGGATGTAGATCGTTACGCTCTTTTACAATATATGCTACTGTAGTTTCTCCTGTTAGCCAGTTCCACATGTTTGTCATACCTTTAACTATGTGTTGATCTGTTAAATAGGTAAATGCCAGAAGTGGATGTAGATCGTTACACTCCTTTACTTTATATTCTACTGTAGTTTCTCCTGTTAGCCAATTCCACATTTTAGTCATACCTTTAACTATGTGGTGATCTGTTAAATAGGTAAATGCCAGAGGTGGGATGTGGATCGTCACACTCCTTTACTTTATATGCTACTATAGTTTCTCCTGTTAGCCAGTTCCACATGTTTGTCATACTTTTAACTATGTGTTGATCTGTTAAATAGGTAAATGCCAAAGGTGGGATGTAGATCATTACACTCCTTAACATTATATGCTACTGTACTTTCTCCTGTTGGCCAATTTCACATGTTTGTCATACCTTTAACTATGTGTTGAATTGTTAAATACGTAAATGCCAGAGGTGGATCGTTACACTCCTTTACATTATATGCTACTAAATTTTCTCCTGTTAGCCAGTTCCACATGTTTGTCATACCTTTAACTTTGTGTTGATCTGTTAAATAGGTAAATGTCAGAGGTGGGATGTGGATCGTTTCACTCCTTTACTTTGTATGCTACTGTAGTTTCTCCTGTTGGCCAGTTCCACATGTTTGTCATACCTTTAACTATGTGGTAATCTGTTAAATAGATAAATGCCTGAGGTGGGATGTTGATTGTTACACTCCTTTACATTATATTGTGACATCTAGAGTGGCCTCTATCCTGGGAACCGGTGATGCGGAAGTAATGGATTGGTCGCTGACCACCTGCCCTGCTTGTTTACAACCTTTGGGGCACAATGGCTTACGCATGAACGCCCCTTACCTCTTCAATGGACTTCTAGATTCTTCTCGATTGACGAGCCAGCTCTGTCACGGAACTTTGGGGGCAGGGGAATTCAAGAAGCTTCTAGATGGAGACCTGCAGGTGATATATACGGCCCGGATACCAGCGCGAGTGAAGCAGTCAGTCAGTCAGTCAGTCAGTGAGTCTAGAGCCTACAGCCCGGGTGTTTGCAGCGACAGTGAGCGTGAAGTGTCCGAATATAGTGAAGTGGTCTACGGAGAAGTTACCGGTGTGTGGTTCGTTGTGGGGATCAACGAAGTTGCAGTGCGGTACTTGTGGACGACTTCTGAAGGGACACTGAAGAAACTGTGAGTGAACTGTTAGCATTGGACTGTAGGTAGTAGGGAATCTAGTAGAGTCACTTTATAGTTAGTAATTGTAAATAATAGTAGAGAATCTAGGAAAGCCACTTTATAGAGCTAGGAATAGTAATTAAAAGAAGGGAATTTAGTAAAGTCACTTTGCAATTAGTAGTTGTAATTGATTGCCATTTATTGATGCCATCTAAGATTGTAAATATAAATTAGTTTAACTGTAAAAGTAGGCCTAATAGTAAATTGTACTTTTCACAATAGTTAAAGTTAAGGAAATAATCCATTTTATTATAATAAGTTAATTTTATATATTCAATAAATTTAGTAATTGTGTAGTATATCGTGTTGCTTATTTGTAAAACCCACATAGCGTTTAATTATTTATAAATTAGGACGTAAAAACGCCACACTGGTGTCAGAAGTGGGATTGATTTGTTGAGCAACACGTTTAAAATTTTTATTTATTGATAGTTATTGTTAAGCTGTTTATTGAATTCATTTACTGTAATTCTATATTGTTCAGACGTAGTTTTGCAAAAGAACGATGGCATCTAGTGGAGTTAAGTTAATAGACTTAAAAGTGGCTGATTTAAAGCGGGAGTTAGAAGAAAGGGACTTAGATCATACTGGAACAAAATCAGTTTTAGTAAGTAGACTTAAGCAGGCAATGCTAGAAGCAGGGGATGATCCAGAAACATTCCTTTTTGAAACTGAAGCTAGTTCACTTAAGTCTATTACCAGAAATGTCGAGAAATTACAAAGTGACTTAAAAGGAAATGCAGAGAAATTACATAAATTACAAAATGACTTAAAAGGTGACTTAAAAGAAGTGAAAGATGACTTAACCGAAAAACTAAATATTAATTGTAAAACCTTGAAGTAGATATAAAACAGGCATTGACAAACGCCCCATGATGAGTTTTCGCCAAATGATGAGTCGGTGGTGGGGGAAGGTCACGTGACCTTAATCAATTTTTAATGGGCTTTGATTTGATTTTGATTGACTTTGATTTGATTTTAATTGACTTTGATTTGACTTTGATTGACTTTGATTTGATTTTGATTGGTTTTGATTTTGATTTGATATTGATGGCGGCCCCGGATCCAAGATGGCGGTGGTCACGTGATCCAAGGTGGCGGCCGGATGTAGTGCTACCATCCCTCCCCTCTCCCTCAAAAATTTCCCTCCAAATTCCCTATTTTCCCTCCGAATTCCCTAGCAATACTATATAAAATGCACTTTTAGCCTAACTATATGGCAACCTTTACATTGTTATTCTACATAAAATGCATTATTTTCTCTTATACTCTATAGTAAATCTATACTCTATGGGATTTATAATCTACGCGCCAGAAAAACAGAAAAAACAAAAAAAACTGAAAAAACAGAAAAACATTAACCCGGGTTAACACAACGTGGGTTATTAAAGCCCGGGTTAAATCAACGTGAGGTATTAAAGCCCGGGTTAAATCAACGTGGGTTAATAAAACCCGGGTTTTATGGGACCTTGACCCAAGTTTCCACACCACCCAAGGGGTATAGGGTCATTGCACTCTGTGCAAAGGCGCGTTTTTTATTATAGTGGGTGTCCCCAGTAGGCATAATCCCACTTACTTTAATGTAACTTGCCCCAAACATCGCAAGCTACGGTGATAGCCACTCCATAACAAAATTGCTACCTCCCAGTATTATTTTTTTTATACTTTTTTGGATCCCCTATAAGTCTAGCCACCACTTTACTTGGAGAAGCCTTTCAATGTGACGCACAAACTTACAAAGGGCTTTTATTTATTTATTTTTTTTATTTTATTTTATTTTTCTCGTTACTAAAATATTCCTTACTCACACCCTGGACTTACAGAGTTTAAGCCAGCCATAGAGTGTTACACACATCCAGATACACGTACCGTACGAGGGCCCGGACTGCGACTTGAGGTCTTACGGGGATTAGCCCAGCCCCAAGCTGCAAGACTGCCTCAGGTCTTATGCGTTTTACGGCTGCCTTAGAGAACAGTCGGGCTTTTTTTTAATTTGGGCCACCCTCACCTCGATGGTACGGTATTCTATACACAGAGCTGGAGATATCCGTTAATAAATTGTAGTTATGTAAACTCACAAAAGTGTCCATATTATAACAGAATTTATTTTACAGATTGTTTTTTAAAGGTTGACGGTAAAAGAGTTTACTTAAAACTAACTTAACATTACTTACCTGGCGTAGGAGTTACCGTGATTAAGAAGAAGGTTCGTCCAGTACGAGGTTTTTACATTGCACTACGGACGGGTTGAGCCCATCCTTTGACTTCCACAGGTCTGGTGGGAAATGTTCTTCTGGCTGGAGCGTGTAGCTCTTTGGCGATGATTTCTTTCACATTCATAACTGGATTGAATTGTGTTCAATTCATAACTAATTAAGATTTTTGTAAACCAAAATGTTTATTGGTTTTTAAGGGATTCCGCAGCCCCTCCCCGCTGCGGAAAGTGGTAGCCGGCCTTCTTTTATTTGCTACCTCCTGCACTCTTGTGCTCCCTTCTACTCTGTCAATAAAGCTTCGTCAATAGTTAAATTAAGCATGGTGTCATTAGGGATAGAGTAGTGACCCCAAGGCAGGGTCTTGATACCTCC
>JAQJVL010002122.1:0-34626 GCA_035578905.1 Stictocephala bisonia
AGAAGATAATTGGATTAAAACAGTACTGAAAGGAAAATCCAGTAAGAATATTTGTGGAGGACCCTAGAACCATTGGAGCAACAGTGGATAAAGATTTAAGAACACTGAGGGGAGAGTAATTATGGAGGCAACTTGTTGGCGAGGCAATATACCACTAGTGAGTAAGTAACTAACCAGTTTCTTGATTGAGTTTAGCCAGTAGTTTGTTTAGAACAGAGAGGAGCTCAGGAGGAGGCACTACAGGCAGTTCCACACTATAAACCAAAGACAGTGCTCTTAGGTCACCATGCAACTTGTAAGCGGCTGTTGTCAGTGAAGCTGCTGATGTCACAGTCTTGCCCAGAGTGTGCACCAATGTCTCCATCAGCTGACATGTATGGTCAGATAACACCTGAGGGGCTACCTGTAACAGTACACATAAACATATTGTACATATACACTGATTGTATTCCTTGCAGCTAATAAACACAGGTACACTGATTAAAATTAAGTTTGTTGTTTAGAAGAAGTTATATATATGATTTTACAATTATCTGACAACGGATTATTATTTATGATAGACACTCTCTTACTTGAAGCCCAACACTTCCATAATAACTGGATCACAAATATAACACTATTAGAAATTGTGAGCCTGGAATTTTTATTAGTAAAGATAGGGATTAGTAACCTCGAGCTTGTGAGTTTTTTGCAAACTTAACAAGGGTGTTAAGTTTGCAAAAAACTCACAAGCTCGAGGTTATTTTGGCTTGATTTGGCTACTCTAAAATACTTGGCTTTATAAATAAAAAAATAAATATTTTTATTGAAAACAAACGTTTATTTAATTGAATGCCCACTTAAGTATTTCAAAGCAAGATACAGGGAGCGGCAGGAATACCTGATGATTTTCAATCGTGTATCGTCAGGCAACTGTGTGAAGGGGGATGGTGGTGAGCAATATCAAGGCCATTTGGTACCATTTCAGTAGTATTCTGCCGTTCTCCTGTACTTGAGTAATTTGTTTTTGTTGTATTTTCAATTTTTACGATTTAGGTGTAGATTCGGTGCCAAGAAAAATAATTTGACACAACTCAAATATCTTTTAAAATATTACATTTTTACAAAATATTTTGTTGTCTGAGCCAGTTGGATCCATATATTTTCTGTAAGTCCAAGGAAAGATTCAGAAGATAATCTTTAATTTAATACCCAATTTAATAATGATAAGTCGGTACTTAACATTTTTTAAATTTTTGAGCAATGGGTCACATATATTTAGAATTCCAAAGCCTTGAGCATTATTAAGATTCAGTACATGATTACTTTTGAGTTGATGCTGCACTCGAGTTAAGTTTTTAACATGAAGTATTTTATTAAAATATAAAGTGAAAGTGGTTTACTGTTTTATTTTGCTATGCACAAATCTCATTTTCAGATCTTTGGGAGTTACTCTGTTATTAACTCTAGGAAATGACATTTTAAATGCTTAGTTTAAATTTCACAGCCATAAAAGATTTGGTGTGATTAAAACTTATCAATGCTTCAGTTCCAGGGCTAGATACAATGAATTCAATTTATAAGTTATCCATGTAAGCACAGATATTACACAACATATTTCTCCTCCTGTTAGGATAATTTTTGTCATTGTAACAGTTTTATTGCCAGCTGCAAATAATACTAAGCTGCCAAGTCTAATGATAACTAAGGTGATACTCAACTGGGTAAGTAATAACAATATTTTAGCAACTTATTGGTACGTTTTATAACAACAGTATATGGTAATTGCCAGTCATATTCTGCTTAGGTATCAAATTACTTGATTTAAATCATTATTGAAAAATGTGTGCTGAATAAACAATTTTTGCAATATAAATAAAATTTTTGATTTATGTATTTTAATAGTTTATTTAAATAATTATTTTACAATCACCATTTTATTATTTTTTCAAATGCCATACTACAAATTCTCTAGCTGTTTACATTTGTACATTAACACACATTTGGTAGTAGTACTAAGATGAACCTGAAGGATCAAAGCATCTACTTGAGAAAATTACTGGCAATTGAACAGATAGCTTTCAAAAAATCGCCATTACAGCAAAATTGTACAGTAGACTTTAAATCAAAACTAGATTTCAATATTATATATTCAATCATACAGTGCACTGAACCAATATGGCCCTCACAATTAATGAATTATTATTTATATAAATTGATGCAAAATTACTTTTCAACCTAAATATATATATATATATATTAATATTAAGTTAAAAATTAGGGCTACTTACATATTTTTAGGATGTAATAAAATTAAAAACTGAGCATCCTTTAACATTTTTTATTAAAATTGATTAAACACAACATGTTTCAACTTTATGATCATTTTCAAGTGTAAATAAAATAATTAAGTTAAGTATATAGTAATTCTTTAAATAAAATTGTAAAACATGTGATTTTATATTTATATCAATTTATATTTATAAAACATCAATACCAATATTTATAAAAATCACATGTTTTACAATTTTATTTAAAGAATTATTATATACTTAACTTAATTATTTTATTTACACTTGAAAATGACCATAAAGTTGAAACATGTTATGTTTAACCATCTAATTGATGACCGTCGTATTTTCCGACTGTTTATTACGTTCGTCAAGTGATAAAGTCGTAAATTACGACTATCAAATTTCGAGCTGTATAAGTCGAATACTATTGAAGCTATTGTAATTTTATTCATACTGACTTATTCCTCTGTTCATAAGTAATAATTTATGTCATATAGTATATATTCCTCCGTGCATTCGTTATTGGTGAAAAAAATCAAAACGCCATACACGGCATTACGTCTGGCAGATAGCGCAGCTGCTACGGCAAGACAGCTGTTTATTTACAAGTCGCGCACTACGCAGTGTCACAGTTCTTTGTTTATCTCGTGTTTGTTGTTGTTTACAATCAAAATGGATGATCCGTGTCGTTCAAGTGATATTCGGGATTTGTTGGATGAAAATATAAGTACCGATAGTGATAGTGATTTGCCTGTGAGTGATATTCCAGATGATGTTTCCTTGTTTGATTATTCGTCGGGTAGTGGTGATGAATATGAACCTACTCAATCAGAAATAGATGAACCAGATGAAGGAGGTTTACGCCTACCAGAACAGAGTGATAATGAAAGTGTATCTGATTCTGATATTCCACTTTTGAATAGAATTTCCCCAACACCTACATGGATTCGAGTTTTTCCACCAGAGCCAGAGCTTAGGATTGAGGACGAATTCCAGGTAAGGAACCCTGGCATAAAAAACTGCCCTCCTAGGAACTCTCGACCAATTTCTTACTTCTTGCTATTTTTTACTAGATTTGTTTGGGATTTATTAGTAAAAGAAACTATAAATATGCTGAAAATGAAATAAGGAAAAAAAGAAGTTCAGATAATATGAAAAGATTTTCTAGATTGCAAAATTGGAAAGCTGTTACATTGAAGGAAATGCAAAAATTCATTGCACTCATATTGAATATGGGATTGATCCGTGAAAAAAATGTGGTTGACTATTGGAGTACAAAAAGCAACAGAAAAATTCCTTTTTTCTCTCGAACAATGTCCATAAATAAATTTCAACTGATAAGCTCAATGTTCCATATTAGTTCCAAGCAACCAGTTCCCCGTTTCTATGACCCCAACATAGCAACATGACCCCAACTATGACCCATGGTACAAGATACGGCAATTTTATGATTATATAAATGCTAAACTAAAAGAATTTTTTGTACCATATCAGAATGTGGCTATAGATGAATCCCTAATCGGTATGAAAAACAGATGTGTATTTATAAATTATATGCCCAACAAAAAACATGCCAGGTTTGGGATAAAAAAATTTGAATTATGTGATAGCCAAACCAATTATGTTTTGAATGTATCTCTTTATAGTGGCAAAAGTTTCCTAGCTGAGGGTAATGATCCTTTTACACAAAAAGTAGTTATGGATCAGTTGTCTTCATGTAATCTTTTCAACAAAGGCTATCATATTTATACTGACAACTTTTACACTAAGTTACCTTTGGCTGATAAACTTTATAGTAAAAAAACCTTTATTACCGGCACCGTAAACAAAAATACCAAGGGTCTATCAAAGAATGTAGTACAGGCAAAGTTGGGAATACAAGAGAGTATTTATTATAGGAAAAATAAAACACTTTTTTTAGTTGGTTATAAGCAGAAAAAAAGCAGGAAACCAGTTTATTTACTAACAACAGGATGTCACGCTGAGGATACAAACATCACTAGCAGAAGTGGGCAACGTGCAGTAAAACCTGTAGTTATAAATAAATATAATCTCAGGATGGGAGGGGTAGACTGCAGTGATAAAAGTATATATCACCTTTCTTGTGCCAGAGCAACAAAAAAGTATTGGAAACAAATCTTTTTCAATTTTTTAGATATTTCTGTTTTTGATGCATACATATTATATGCAAGTAATACTGACAAACCCATACCCAGAGATGAATTCGTAGACAGTATGGTTATAAGTTTAGCAGAGGATGAGGATGATGCAGCTGGAGCAGGCCAACACATTCCAAATGAACAGGGTGATGGAGCTCATGCACTTGTGCATTTACCTGGGCGCAAAGAGAGAATTTGTGTAGTTTGTGCAGACAATCCGGCAGTGAAAAGAAAAAGAAGTTTGTTTTGGTGTCCCAGTTGTAATTGTGGGATTCACCCTACCTGTTACCATAGACTACAACATTTTCATAGGCCCACTCACCAAGGGAGGAAAAGAGTGGCTGAGAGTAGTGACTCTGACTAAAATAGGCCACTTCAACTTTGTACATAGTTATGATTTTTTGTAAATAACTTTTTTCCTGTTTGATATAAATGTAAATATGTACATAACATTTTTGTTTAGAATTAAATTGTGAACATGTTTTACATTTAAAGTGTTGTGATAGCAACAATATCAATCAAGTGACAACCGTTCAAAGTGAAAAAAGAATTTTTTGAAAGTTTTTTTTCAATAAAATATGGATAAAACACCACCTGAGCATGGTAAGTTCAAGTTATATTATTTATTATGATTCTGCATGTTATAGTGATAAAATTGATGTATAATACTCAGTGTTTTTATTTTTTCATATATTTAATATATATTTTTGAAAAATATGTTGCGTGAAGATTACAAAGTACCCATCACTCTGGTACTTTTTACACATCACTTCTAGGGTTAATCAATTTTAATAAAAAATGTTTAAAGGTACTCAGTTTTTAATTTTATTACATCCTAATATATATATAGTTTTCTAGTTATATAAATAGTCAGACATTTTTTATTTCTTTAATTTGAGCATGTTCATCATGTCTATTATTCATATTTTTTATTAAGTTTACCATTTACCATTTACCATCGATGTCTTCTCCGTAGTCGTCAAGACCAGGGAATCGTCAGAGTTGTAGTGTTGAGTGAGCTTTGGCCCTATTTATGCTCATCAAAGAATTCTGTTAATTTGTAATATGGCCTATCAATTAGATAATTTTTTAATGTTGTAAGAAAGTTTTTATTATGGAGTTGTAGTTTTAAATTTTGTGGTAGTAGATTGAAGATTTGTATAGCCATAGCTTTAGGGTTTTTACTTGATTTTGTTAGTCTGTGATGCTCTGAGTTAAAATTGGTCTTTACTCTAATATTGTATTTGTGGCATTCTGATCTAAGTGTTGGGGGATTGTTTTTTATGAGTTTGATTAGTTCTAGGATGTATAATGATATTACGGTTAGAATTTTATTTTGGATGAAAAGGTTTTTGCAGTGTTCAAGGTATTGGGTTTGTTCTATGGCCCTGATTGCGTTCTTCTGTTGTTTCATTATTGATGTTATTAGGTATTCATTTGCTCCTCCCCAGGCGATTATTCCAAATCGGAGATGTGATGCAAAAAGAGCATGGTATGCTATTAGTGCTGTGTCTTTATTTGTGATTTCTCGGAGTCTGCGAAGGGCGAAAGTAGTAGAGGCTAGCGTTTTTTCTAATTTAATTATGTGTGGTTCCCATTTTAGGTTTTCGTCTAGTGTTATGCCGAGGAATTTGGTTGATCTTGCGGTGATGATTTCGTTGTCTTTGGGTATTTCTTGTATATTTTGGGGTTTGGTGGAGAAATTAATGTGAATTGTCTTTGATTTATTGATGTTAAGTTTTAGTTGATTAAAGCCAATTGTAGCTTGATCCAGTAGTTCATTTATTTGAGTGTTTTCAGGTAAAGTCTTTTGCAGGGGTCTTAGAATAGTGGTATCGTCGGCAAACATTATACATGTGCTACTCCCTGGTAGGAGTTCTGGGAAGGCGTTGATATATATTAAGAAGAGTAGGGGTCCTAACACTGATCCTTGGGGTATTCCTGATGTTGTTTGTTTTAATTTTGACCTGGTTTTTATTACGATGTTTTGGGAAAGTTGTTCAATTTCGATGAGTTGATATCTGTCCGTTAGGTAGCTGGTAAGCCATGAAAGTGCCTTGTTTTTAATATTTAGAGTTTTAAGTTTTTTAATTAGTGTTGTTCTGTCAAGGCTGTCGAAGGTTTTACGAAGGTCGATAAATAGGCCTGAGGCTTGATGTTTATTTTCCCACATATTGGTTATGGTTTCGCATAGTTGGGTGAGGGCTGTATTGATGCTTTTTCCTTCTCTAAAGCCGTGTTGATTATTTGAGATTGTGTTGGAGCTTTCTAAAAAGTTTGTAAGTTGTCTGTTAATTATTTTTTCCAGGTATTTAGATAAGGTTGGTAGTATAGAGATGGGTCGGTAGTTTTCAATGCAGTTAATGTCGCCTTTTTTATGCTTAGGATAAACTATGGCTTGTTTCATTTGTTTGGGAACAGTCCCTTGTTTAATTGATGTGTTTATGATATGTAAGAAGGGGTCAATAATCTCATTTTTGCAGTGTTTGAGGATTTTGTTTGATATAGAATCCAAACCCGCCGAGTTTTTGGGGGGCATGGTTTTGAAAAGTGATTCTAACTCCGATTTGGTGATGATTTTGAATTGCTGGAGGGATGGGCCTAGGGTGGAATTAGAGTCTGTTGGGAGTACTTGTGATCCAATTTTGTCGTCGTTAGTCTGTGAATGGTTTTGGCCCATAGATATGAAGAATCCCTGTTTAATATTACTGATCAAACTAACAAAATACAGTGATATACAAAAGTTGCATTAAAATAGTAAGTATAAATAATTATTTACAATTTGATAGTCTTATTTAGTATGGCCAACAATATTAAACTTAATAAAAATGGGAATAATGGACATGATGAACATGCTCAAAATAAAGAAAGCAAAATGTCTGACACTTTACATAACTTAACAATTTTGTAGCGTAAAATATTTATATACAGGTTGAACAGTAATTCTTCAACCAAAACATTAAACATAAAATAAATTAAATGTATTTTTATGGTTAGAACATTTGAATTAATTTATATAAAAACAAAAACATTAAAAAAAGAATTTTTTTTTGAATATTGTGTTTGATATCTGAAGATGTAAAAGAAAATTAGTTTTAGTCAGTTCATCAGCTTTTGTTTGTTTGGTTCCAGTTTAGTGAAAAAAAAACACACAAACAGTGACAATAATAGAGTGCCAGTGACAGTTATAAATCTTGGTTAAATTGATGTTTCTGTGCCAGGAAGGATTGGTGGTGATAATTTTAACAATATAAACGTAGGTAAACTTGAAAGTAATAGTGATATTAATGATACTAGAGAATCTGTAGAAACTATTTCTAAGTAAGAACATGTTAACAGGTTTACTAATACTAAGGTAACACACAACTGGGTCAGTCATAAACCTTTTTCTACCAACATATTGGTAATTTTGTACCAATACTACATAGTACTAGCCACTCATTTTTAACAAATAATAAATAAAGATTAGGCCTATATCAGCTATTTATTTCATTCGTTAATATGACTTCACCTCTAAAAGATTAGCGCATACTTACGAATGGATGTATAAATATGTACACATATATCCATCTATACACAATTATTTTTATTTATAAGATACAATTACACATAATACCACAGTGAACTTACATAATATACCCTCAGTAAAGATTACAACTCTTCAAACGGTTTCTACAGTTTTCTTTAAAAAAAACCCCAGTCCCAGCTGTACACTATGCACAAAAATGGTTAATTCAGTTCACAGTGCCATATAACCAAAAGAAATATGTAGACTATAAGTTGGATCACAAGTTAGGGCTACTAGTGTAATAAATTTAATAATAACTATAACTGAGTACCCTTTATTAATTTTTCATAATAATACATGACCGGTTTCAGTTCTTAGGCCATCTTGAGAGTGTAAATAATATAGCCTATAAGAAATGAACACTTATAAAAATAAAACAGATGAAATAAATAAATTAACCATATGTTATTTTAATCTGTTTTATTTTTGTTTTTATAATTGTTCATTTCTTATGGGTTATATTATTTACACTCTGAAGATGGCCTAAGAGCCGAAACCTGTCATGTATTATTATAAAAAATGAATAAAGGCTACTTAATTATAGTTATTATTCAATTTAATACAGTATATAATAACAGAATTTATAAAAATTTTGGGAAATAAAAATACTATACAAATTACCTTAGGAAAATATGTAACGAGAAAGTTGTAGATAATGTTGTCATTAAGAGAGAGCCGCTCATCCAACAACACAGACTCCACGTAGTCAGCAAAACAGGTGCTGTTGGTTAGCATTGTGATGTATTTTCTGTCCACATTCTGAGACAAAAGAAAAGCCTTATTAAAACATTTTTCTTTCGGTACTAACTTTTCTGTGATGAAAAGGAAAGAAAGCTAGAGCAACTTTGACAATAAGCATAGACTAATTCTTTTAGCATTTAGCTGAGCTGACTGATCGTTATACACACTTTACAAGGTTGACATGCTTTTCTCACATCTTTCTGATTGTTGTTCTCTCATTTCAGCCACAAAAAAAGGAAGCCTCTACCACAGCTTCTATTAAATTAAATTAAAACTGATAAGCTAGTTTCATCATCAAACCTAATCTAATGAAAAGACGGTAAAGTGATTTCATGTATACATAAACGCATGGTAAATTGCCTGCGAACAGTGCATGCATGACAGATTCTGTCCCCCACCACGCACAGGCAATGTTCATGGTATACTCACTGCTAGCAGTATAGCATTCGACACAGTTAACCATATGAAACTTCTATCTGTCAAATCGTTACCAGAGTATACAGGCTATTAACTCTTTTGGCACAGCAAGGTCAGATTTTATTAAGGTCTCAAGGGTGTTCCTCAATGGTCCATTTTGGGGCCTCTTCTCTTTGCGTTATATGTAAACGATTTCAGTTCTTACGTCCAGGGAGCTCGCGTTACTCAATATGTTGATGATACTACAGTCATCATTCAGGCAGACACTTCAATATCATTTAATCTTCAATTAACCTCTGTAATAAAGAAAATTAATTCTTGGTTCACTAGTAACGATTTATTCCTCAATGTTGACAAAACTTCCATTCTTCACTTTCGATCTCAGACAGTTTCTATAAGCGTTGTTATACTTTGGACGAGGTCGACATCAATGTGGTTGGATGCGGGGTTTTCTTGGCACCAGCGTGTCGAAGCCCTTTGCTCAAAGTTCAACTCCGTATTATTTTCTTTAAGATATCATTCCAAATCCTGAAGAGTAGTGCACTAAAACTTGTATATCATGGCTAGTTTGCTTCTATGATGTCTTATTCATCTCAGAAGACGGTAATCGTAAAGATATGTTTGAACACCAGTAGCAAATGAGTGTGGATGAACGAGTATAGTCATTGTTACTAACTAAGGTCGACTGTTACTTAGAAAGATCCATTTATTAATATCCCAATAGCCAGAGCTAGTAAAGGATTAAATTTAATAATTACCCAATTGCCTACCAATTAATTTGACACTTGATACAACTTAAAGTACAATTAAATCTGAGCTAAACGTAAATCTTTAGTTTTTTATCCTTATACATTAACCCTGGCAAAGTTAGATCTATTTTCTAGGTAGATCAATTATTTCTCACATTAGCCCAAAATTGAGCTGTCATTCATAAATCACAATTCTAAAAAAATCTCCAGTATTAATTTATATTCAATAAAAAACAAAAACCAAACTCCAAAAATGGATTAGCATGTGACAAATAACAGGTCTATTTACCTGTGCTTGGTGTATATCCAGCCACAGTTTGGGGAAAAAGGTGAAATGGAGTGGGACGGCTTCAAATCCAACCATTGCACTCAAGTTGACTAGGTTCTCCGTCATGCAGTTGTTGTTAATGGCCAGCCGACACATGACGTCGATAAAGCTGTGATACGGTGCATAGAATTGGTTCAGTGCCTGGTCATACTCAGGATCCACTCCCTGTAAAATTTTTTATAACATTAATATTCACTGTGAATCAGCGACACAAGTATGGAGGAGCAGTTGACACCAGGTGTCTGGCTTGGAGGAGAGCCACAATAAAACTGATTTTGTTAAATTTTAACTAACTAAAACACATTTTGAAAAAAATTTATAATCTGAGATTTTATCTTATTACAGCATAAGTATGTATATTACATTGCATGTATATCTCTTCACTCGTCGGGGTTACACTGCAAACCCCCTCTATTACGAGGATTTCCCTCTTTCTATTATACTTAGATTGCAATAACAGAATTTCTCTATTAGAATTATACTGTTCATAATACAGTAGAACTTGGATAATTCGAACCTGAAGGGACCAATGCGAAAATTCGAATTATCCAATACTTCAAATTAACCAAGTTGTATTTTTTATGTAACTATCATGATCCTAAAAGGCTTAAAATAATACCCACAAATTACTTGTTTAATATAAAATTTAATGTATTCATTTAAAGTTCACTACAGTATATTAAACATAACTATAGAGGCATACAGTATGTAAAAATTACAATAATGAAGGTTTAACGATCGCAACATAATGGCGGGGCGCGCCGAGGGGAGGGGAAGAGACGGATTAGGAATTCTCAGAAGGTGATTGCCTGTCGACACACTGACCAAACAATGCAAACCTCAAACGGAACCTTGTTTACAGCACATTAGTCAATGTTTAACTTTTACCGTTGATGTAAAAACTTCGAATTAAAGAGATTTAACTTCAAATTATCCATGATTATTTTACATTGGTAATATTACAATGTTCAAGGGACCAACCCAAAACTTCAAATTAAAGGAAATTTCGAATTAAAGAAGTTCTAATTATCCAAGTTCTACTGTATGAGGAAATTGTCAGTGAATTTGTATTTTGACACTTAAATCAATGTTTTAGGTAACTATAAGATTAGTAGGGTAATCGTAATTTTACATGAAGGATATCATTTAAATAGTTAAAAATGTACCGCTTGTAAGCTATAACCACTGCATGCGGTTAGCAAAATGTTGTTTATATTTTTGAATTTAGCAAACAATTAAATAATATCAATTTAAATTAAGCTAAATATGTATACTATTATTTGGAAATTTAAATGCGTAGTTAGTCACGAAGATATTACACTAATGAACAACATTCCAAAAATTATTTGGAACATTTTGTATAATTTCTATTACTGTAGTATAATAAGACAGATAAGGCATCAGCAAACTTACTTAAGAAATCAAGTCCACTAATACTGTGCAGAAAAAAACAAAGTAAACAAGACAATAAACGTTTTCAGTGCCATTGGCTCTTTTCTAAGGTAAATCATTATGTACCTTAAAACTTGGGACACAAAATTATCTTTATCGCAATACATTTTGGTAAATAGTTTCTTAAATAGCATATTACGTATTGGTAGAAATACAAAACAAGTTAATGCGACACAGCACAAATTTATAATAATATAAGTACATTGTACTTATTACTCATGAAGTGTTGAAGCTAAAAGCGAGCTTTTATATTGAATTGATGTGTTAGAGGGAACCACAAGGAGAAAGATAAGTAAGCGTAGAGAACCACCCCATAGGGAAGCATGGGCAGTCTGCTAGTTAAAAAACATAATATTCAAATTTTAGATTTGGGAAGAGAGCACTAGGCCACGAATTACAAGAAGATTTTTTAAAATTATATCTGGGGCAAAACCACACACACGTTTGAACATAACCTGTAAATTCACAATGTTAGATGGTAGGATGATTTCTAAAAGTTCATCATATGAACAATTTCTACAAAATCTAACCAATCCCCTTCCTTAATTTACCTTGGCAACATCTATTTGGTTGTGTGGCACAGCCATCTGCACCATTGGTCGCAGAGGTCTTGCAGCAGCCTTAAGGCCGAGAGCAGGCAGCTTGTGACCTTGCCGTGGGAAGTATGGACCCATTGGCATGGCATTGTTGTTGTCCTGGAAGGCGGCATGACAGTGTGATAAAACTGGCACCAGGACACCCAGCACATCACATGGCATAAGCAACACCAACTCCTTCAAGAGATCTGCATCAACATTGAACAGGCTACTTGACCAGTAAATAATAAGGTTAACAATTTGTCAGTAGCCTAGTTTGTTAAAGCTCAACTCAATTAGCTCAAGGTTCTCAGTTTGATTCCAATGAAAGGCAAAACCAATTTTCAAAGGAGTCAGCTGATAGCCACCAGCTGTTCAATTGTCATTGGGCTACTAATTAATGACACATTCTAAGGAATAGTCGGCCTTAGTTTGTAACAAAGATGACATTTCCTCATTTAAATTCAACAAACTCATTCTAAATCCATATTTTTCCATATATTGACAATCAGTGTCTTAAGAATAAATAAATAAATAAAGATAGATCCTATGCCAGAATTAAATTAACTCTTCAACATATCTGTGCATTGAGAGTGAGTATATCCAAGATATTTTTTTTGTTGAAATAGTACAATTCTTGTATTATCAAATTCAAGAAGAAAAAAGCTTTGTATGAAAAAAATTAGGAATTATGTTGTTCTAAATCTGCTTATATTGTATTTTTACAAACTATATACATGTACTTGTATGATAAAGTGATACTTTCTTCAAATAATACATTTTACATATAATTGATTATGTTTTCTCTTTTATGTATGGTTAAAAAAATTAAAACTCACGAAACGTAAATTATTTTACAAATAACCAATAAACTATTCAAATTTAATAACTATCTATTAAACATGGGACATACAACTAAATTGAAAAAAAAAAACTAAAATTTGATGAGTAACTTGTTATGTTGTAAAATACAGACAGCTTACATGTTGTTTAAACTGCAAACATATATGTTAACCAAACATTTAGTTCTACACTAAACAGTATTTTTACCATATAATAACAATGTATTTTTAGAACCTTAGAATTATTTTACTGGATTGCTTTGAAACAACAGAATGAATGTTATTTTTTGTTGTTTTCCCCCACACTTCACATGAGGAGGGATCAAGCCTACTGGCGCCACTCTCATTTGAAGGATTTAAGAACTAAAACCAATACAATTAAGTTGTGCTTATTTACTGCATATTTTAAGACACATTTGCAAAAGTTTAAGAGTTTTTGATCATTCTTCTCACCTATACAAAGATTCCTCATATCATTAGAGTTGTAGGTATTGAGCAGGGTAACAAGTTTCCGCAGGATGTCCATCCAATCTTTGCAGGCTAGGAAGATTCCCCGGACATCCTTACCCTCACGGTACGTCCGCAAACACTTAACCAAGTCTACGAGGATGCTGAGCAGTTCTAGAAGGTCTCCAGTTACATGACAAGCTGTAGCTTCGTGATACATTACATGTAGCGTGTGAAATGACTGAAAATATCAGACATCTTTATAGATGGTATAACAGTAAAAAATCAATTAGATAACAAACTCCAATATAATAATCTAGCTAATGGAAATAACAAACTGAACAAAACATGTTTATACATTAAAGGCCCTCTTATTTTATTGAGTCATTGCTTTGGGCTCTGTTGCTATAGAGTTCACATAGACAATAAAATAACAAAAGCTCCAATACTATAAGAGTGCTTTCTACTGGTGGAAAGACTAAGTTTCAATTCATAAGTAAATGAGGGGAAATATAAGAATAATATTTAACTCACTTCAAAACACATCTGTAGACCTCCATTATAAAGAACGAAATGCCTGTCTTCATCATTCTCCACAAGGATACGGAATGCCGAGATCAAAGTAGCCCATGATGAGCGTCCATCCAGGAACTGAAACAATGTTTATTACATTAACTTCTATACTTACAACATGACAGTAAGCCAAGTCTTACCAAAAACACAGATTTTCTTTCAATAGCTGCCAATATTTAATTAAACAGTTGTACTGTATTTTGGGTTCTACCATTGATTTTACTATATAAAGAGATACTCCATCCATATAGGAGAGTTGTGGCGAGGCCCCAAAACTGTTTTGAGGCCCCACGCTGCGCTGTGCATAGCCCTATTTCCTCTCTCTCGCATGCTCTTCCGTCTCTCTCTCACTTCCCTCCTCTTAACCCAATCTCCCATTCTCCAGACAGCCACATCCTTTCTCAGGTCCTACACACAAACAACGTCCTGCTTAGATAATTGTTTCCTTTATTCCATATTGACAACGTTTATTCGGGTTCTCTGTTTTTATATTTGCTTGCATCTCTTTCGAATAATAAAGAATACTGTGTTGATACTATTACAGTAAGACTCAGTGTGACATTCATATTGAGTAAAGAAATATTTATAACTGAATAAATTAAAACACCATATTGATTTATATGATTAACACACCGTGTATTTGTAAATAGACACACTTGAATAGACGACTAACTTATCGGCAATGCTGGCGATAATTACTGCTGACTTAAGTAAACATTTTCATATTATTTAGCCCATCTAAAAAATTTTTATTTATTGCATTTTAACCATCGATTAGGTGATTAAATCGACTGTTGTACTCAATCATTAATTTTTTCATATTCGGTAAGTGATTAAAAAATAAATTGTTTTCAAATCAAAATTAAATATAATACAAATATATATATCGTATTAATGATAAGCATACACTTTCAAATAAGGTTAATTAATCCTAAGTAGAAGAACAGGGACCTTTTTTTAATAACCAAACACTTCAACTCTAGAACTGTGGGGAGTAATATAGGCTATACATGTTTAAAAATTATTGTAATTTAATATTAACATTTAAATGAATGGCAAACATACTTATATTAAACATCTGCGGTTAAAAAGATGACTAAAAGTCAAACAACTTATATTATTTACACTTATTTAGCTACACATTAGATTAATTAGGTTATAGTATTATGGTGATAACTTAAATCACTAATGAGAGTTAGGAGAGGGTCCAATAACAAAACGTGCGAGCTGTACTTAAAACGTTACAGGAAAAACAAAGGATATGCGATGATTGTTAGTCTAGTACACCAAAATAATAAATATAAATATTAGTAAAAATATTTTCCTTTTATTGTTTTTTTTTTTTTTTTTTTTTATCAAACTCAAGCCCAAAATCAATTCAGATATTGTCACACTTTAGTTGTTAAAGAAAAATTAAATCCTGATTTTGTCATCTTGGAAACAAGTTCAGCTGAAATAGATAATTATTATATTTTACCAGTAACCAAGAAAATATAAGCACAGAATAAGCAGATATGTGCTTATTTTGTAGTATAAGTTTGGTGCTATTCGGAATCAGACTAGTGACAATTCAAGTTATTTTTGGCGGATTGTGATATTTACGGAAATATTTCTATAGCACAGCTTGTGGTCTAAGTTGCATTATTGAGCGGCCAAGACTGGACAGACTACCTGAGATCGGTATTGCACACAACTCGAGTACTGGTTTGGGGCCTTCTTGGGACATCGCAATTAACGCAGGTTGGCGTGTAAATCGTTAACAGCCAGAGAGTGAGGTAGGCCTATTACACGATTTTCGGCAACGTGACTGAAGAACTGAATTGTGTGCGTGTATGTTTTTTCTTTTTCATTTTATGACTCCGCCACTATTTATGAAATCATCAATACAGCAGATATTTTCTCTTTATCTCCATCTCTTTATATCAAATAAAAAGAAAGAAATGCCAATTGTAGTATAGACTAAAATAGGTTTACTTTACCTTCTGTCAAACAGTTCACAGCGTGTGATGGTGATAACAACTACATGTTTCGCCGTGAATACGGCATCTTCAGGTTAAAGGACACAAATAAGTCAGAGTGGGACGCATAACAAATTAATTAAAACTTAACAAACACAGTTCACACACGAGGAAAACAACAAATATTAAAACTTTCGGTAGGCCTACCACACACATTTCACTGTCCACGGCGTGATCCGGAAGCAGATTTTAATATTGTGGTATGTATGACAAATAGTTCAATTTACTTTTAAACAAAAAGGAATATTCATTTATTATTAAAAATACAACAATAATTATACAATGCAATATTGACAAGAAGCTTTAATTACTTGATAAAAAATGAATAATGATTTCAATAATATAAAGGGTTAATTCTAGTATTAAATGTGAACTATATGATGATAAGTTATATGATATGATGATAAGAACTAGATGATAAGTTAATGAACAATTAAATTGTTATAAATTATTTCTGATACTTCTAATAACGCATCCTCAGTTGACTTTACTTTGATAAAACCGAATTGACGTGGATTAAGAAAATTTAACTTAGATAAATAACTATGGAGTCTTTTAATCATTGTTTTTTCAAAAACTTTAGAGAATACAGATAACAAGCTGATAGATATTATGTTATCTAGTTTTATAGAGTTATTGTCCTTCAAAATAGGTACCACTGAACTTAACTTCAGGCTCTCAGGAAAAATGCCTTTGATAAAACTACTGTTTATTAAGTGAACTAAAACTGGTAATATCATCAATTATATTTTTCAGTAAATGTACATTAATTTGGTCAGAGCCAGTTAATTTTTTATTTTTTAAAAGCTTAACAATACTCTTAATTTCATCTAAATCTGTTGAGTTATAAAGAAAGAATGTTGATAGTAAGTACGTAAAGGTGGAAGGAAATTGGAATGTACAACGTCTGGACGGCTAGACTGGATTGCGATAAGGTGATTGTTTATCTTATCAATGACGGAAGGCTCACGCATAACTTCGCCATTTGGCAATTCAATTAGCTTAACTATTTCTTTGAAAAACCACTTGTTAAGTTATTTATTACCTTCCATTGCTCAGATACATCACCTTTACAGTTTTCTAATAATGTTGAATAATAATTGTTTTTTTTTTTTAATTGATCACATTATTTAATTCATTAGTATATTTTGCAAAATAATTTTGAAAAACTCTGTCATATGGTCTTCTTGTAGAAATTTTGTATAATTTTTTACGTCTCTCAAATTTATGTAAAATGTTTGGTGTTATCCAGGGACTTTACAATTTAGCCTTTAACAATTTAGAACTACTACCATTTGTCTTGCTACTTCTAAATATACAATTACTTAAAACATCAATAAACTTACAATACGCAGTATTTACATCATTTTAGATAATGCATAATGTTTTTACTAAACATCTGTAACACACTGTTATTTACATTGACAAAATAACAAAAATATGTCCCCTAACATTTTTCATATTCATAAACCCCTAAGGCCTAAATAAAAGATCGTGATTCCTTTCTGTGCAAGACAAACCACAGCACGGAATAATATCCCACTTTGACCCACTATCAAGGCCAATCAGTGACAGTAGACAGGTGGAGGGGCAACATTAGACAAGTACTTCCGGACGCTCGTCTCAAGAGAAAGAGAGAGAGAATGGGGGAATGAGAGGGAGTGATTAGTTTCCTTTACTGCTCACAGGTTGTGCAACCGAACAGTCGAAACTGGAGGCAATTTCGACTTCTTTAACTTGATTGACGACAGGTTGCAGCACGGTCGCTCCCATATTCCGTGCCTCAATATTTAACATTGGATGGAACCATCTTCTATGTATAGTAAAATCAATGGTTCTACTTAGTTAGTTGTCTGCAACATAATATTCCAACTACAGGAAAAGTGAAAAAAACTTATGCGTATTGCTTTTGAATAAATACTTAAATCCATTGGTAAGTGGAGCATTAATTAAACTAATGCTACATGGAAATAATTAAGTTTTTGCAGATCTGCCTCGGAGGAAAATATTGCTGACTGCTGAAAATTGCTGAGCTTAGGTCAATTTTTAATTACTATGTTTTTTCATATCAGGCAAACAATATTACTTCAAAAACGTGAAGAATGCTAAAATTTCATTTAAATTTAATCTCTAATCTTAAATTAGCACTACTTGCTTGTTCAGATTGGTGTTATTCAAATACTTACAATGTTGCTTGAAACCTCATTTATGCATAAGTTATTTTTTGTAATTTTGGTTTAGTATAGTTTGACTTATTGTAAAGTGGACTTCATTTTTAATTTATATATTTCTTTTTGACGCATTTTAATTGCTTTTATTCATATTATATTTCTTTTTTGTTACACTATTGATTTACAACACACCTACTGCAAATCATTTGATTCTATTCTATTAAATAATTTGAGTAAACATGAAGATTAAAAAATGTACCCCAACAAGAAAGTAGGCTGTAGGGTTACAAGAAAGGTAGGTTAGTAGAGGTCGGGGGATGCTAGAGCAGCAAGAACAGGTGAATTTCACTATACTAAGGGAGAGAGTTGCAATTCTGTCTACCTACATCACCGTTACTTCTCGATAATAATGCCATATGGCCAATTGGTTTCAAATACTAAGTTGCTTCATACATATTTATGATAATCCCTAGAGAAAAACTATTTAACCCATTGCGGATCACTGACGAGCTCAGCTCGCATAAGCGATTTGCTTTTACTTTTACCTCCAAATAGTTACAATAGACTCTACTAGGTTGCGTAAGCGTCTCTATTCATCAACATATTTTTCAAAACGGGTTTCGTTTATAAAAATTGTTATTAATATCCTATAGATCACAGTAGTATGTTGAAGTTAAATAAGCAGTTTATATTTTGTTTAGTAACAATACTGTATTTCGTTCAGATATAGTGTGTTTCTGTCAGAGCACCAATACAGCAAGTGTCATTGAGGTTAGTGAAACAGACACAGAGGAGGCCGTTGTTGTCGCCAAGTGTATGTGTATGGGTGGGTGGGTGGGTCAATACCACTGTATGTGTATGGGTGGGTGGGTGGGTCAATACCACTGTATGTGTATGGGTGGGAGGGTGGGTCAATACCACTGTATGTGTATGGGTAGGCCTGATCAAGAGTAAATGTACATAATACCACATTCTACATTAATTAATCAAAGTCAGGAAGGGGGCATTACAGATGCAATCAATCGCTTAATAATTCGATGACTCTATTCGATGACTCAAACATTATCTCTTTGTCCGAACTGTGTGCAATTTATTTAGATTATGACTCCGATATCGTCCTCACCACCTCATAACCTGGCTCGCCACCTGTTGCCACTTCTAAAGTGGTATTGACCAACCCGCCCACCCATACACATACATTGTTATTGACCCGCCCCACCCATACACATACAGTGTTATTGACCCGCCCGCCCACTCATACACGTACAGTGGTATTAACCCACCCACCCACCCATACGTACAGTGGTATTGACTCACCCGCCCACCCATACACATACAATGGTATTGACCCACCCGCCCACCCATATACGTAAAGTGGTATTAACCAACCTGCCCACCCATACACATACATTGTTATTGACCCGCCCCACCCATACACATACAGTGTTATTGACCCACCCGCCCACTCATACACGTACAGTGGTATTGACCCACCCGCCTACCCATACATATAGTGGTATTGACCCACCCGCCCACCCATACACGTACAGTAGTATTGACCCACCCGGCCACCCATACACATACAGTAGTATTGACCCACCCGCCTATCCATACACGTACAGTGTTATTGACCCACCCGCCTACCCATAAATGTCCAGTGGTATTGACCCACCCACCTACCCATACAGGTACAGTGGTATTGACCCATCCGCCTACCTTTACACGTACAGTGGTATTGGCCCACCCGCCTACCCATACATGTACAGTAGTACTTACTGTACATGTATGGGTACAGTAAATACTATACCCATACATGTACTTCTATATAGCCAGTACCCCAGCAGGCCACTGTTACATCTAAGCAATTACCTGCAGTTTTATTGCTGAGCACTGTTGCTGTTCTGCCGATGCGCAAATTAATTTGTACCCGTTGGGGCGCACATTTCTAAATAAATCGATCAGCAATGAGTTAAAGGACATAAATAATTGAAAAATACAACACATAGCAGCTCTATCTTTGTACATAATTCTTTATGAACATTACACAGTAAATACATACTTGGAGGTAGAGTTGGAGAGTTTGTTTGCGGAAGGTGTTGATCTCTAGAATTTCATGCTCTGTACTATCAGGGTACTTGGCAGCAAATAATGCCATCAGTTTAAATAACTCGTCCACAGCCTGGTAAATATTAAAGAAACAATTATTAATATGTTGATGGAAGTATAGCAATAAAAGTTATTAACACGATAAAGTCTAGAGCAAACTATATAAAAAACAGCTGACATCTTAAATATTAACATTATAATTAATATTTTTAATTAAACTTTCATAGCGAAAGACTTAAAAACACCATTGCAACTGTACGTGTTTAGTTAATTATCTGTTTGTGTTACGATTCTAGACAGAAAAATTGAAAAAGCTCCTATTACATTTCTAAAGCAGATTTTTATTTCCCAATAAGAGTAGGCGATGGCTATGGATGGGCCGGAGGAGATTCTGGACAGGATCAGGAGAAATGATTGCCTTCTAAATTTCTAGAATTTTTCAGGAGAGAAATTTTCATGGCTATGAATACAAGAAATTAAAACAAACCAAGTACAATGTATAAACTGAAATATTATTTGATAATTAGGATTATTGTTATATATTATGAATATATGTTAACACATATATGTACTATACATTTATTTACATTACATTCACGTCAAACATGGAAATCAGCTATGTGCCTTGAAATTACAGCCTTAGAAATATGTAGTCCTCGTATTTATTTTCTATAGAATTTAGTAATTATGACATTATATTTACTTTATAATTAATTACTTATTTATATGATTGCTACTTGACAGGAAAGTATAAAATTATTAGAAAATAAATGGGAAAACAAACAAGCAAAATAAACTAAAAATATCTTACCTTACAAGATAAGATTAAAAAGATAAATAACATATAATTTACAAGTTTACATTATAAAGTTTGCTCATAGTTAAAATCAAATGAAAAAGGTTATGAATTAATTGTAATGTAAATAATATTCAGTTCAGATGAACACGGATCAGACACAATATAGAATGCTATTATACTAATAACATTATTTATGACCAATAACTAATAGTTTATAAAGCCAATTAATTAAAAAAAAAAAAAAATTGAAAGGCTGTTAACAAGTTATTTAGTTTTGTAACTAAGCTCAGACATCTGGGCATCTCAGACAATTAGGTATACAAATATAAATCTAATAAAATCAGAAAACAATACTTTTATGAAACAAAATTATCGCTACTAATCAAACTTTACATTCAATTTATATTAATATTTAATCTGAGTAGGAAAGCCTCCAACAATTGGAGAGCTAAAATACCTTATCTTTACTATAAAGGTTATTGTTATTGTTATCCTGGGCATCAGGGGACTAAAGGAAGTACACTGTTTGTTTACAAGATGAAAATAGATACAAACAGGGCATAGATCACGGAAAAACTGAAAACAATTCAGATCGTTATGCAATACGAACACCGTAGATTGTAGTGATTTGTTATTTTTGTCTACCAGATTATTGTGTGTTCCTTTATTCAGGCTAGACAGCTATGCTGCCATAGGTAGTGAAACAGAAAATACAATAATTTTAACTCAGTAGTTTCTTACCCATAAAACTGAATGAAGACTTTTGGCTTATCGCTGCCACTGCTGACTGTTACTCCTCATTACAACAGTTCTTTACAGGTTCTCAATCCCACCCAATGTATAAATGGCCCTTGACAGGACTTCCTGCATACAATGGCACATATCTGATCACACCCCACAAACAAATTGCTTCAGACAGATCTTATCTTCCAACTAATGTACAAATTGTCCTTTAAAGGCCTTCGATTCCATATAACATACAAGTGACTCCTGCAGGACTTCCTCGCATCCAATATTCTGTGGCACATAACAGATCTTCACCACCCACTTTCAAATGACTACTGACCGGGCTTACCTTCCACTCAATATACAAATGGCTCTGTAAGGGCCCTTGATCCCACATAATGTACAAGTACAGGAGTCAGTCCTGTACATAATAATTTGCAGGAGTCAGGAACTTTTCTCTTCAACAAAAAAATTGTCTCCCGACAGGACATCCCCACATCCAATATACAATGGCACATAACGGACTGTCCCCTCCTATATACAAATGACCTCTAAGAAGATTTACCTTCTATTCAAGATAAAAATGGCTCTTTAAAGGCCCTCGTCTCACATAACGTACAAGTAACTGTTGTCAGCACTTTCTCACATCCAATGTACAATGGCACATAACAGACCTTTCCTTCCCACATACAAATGACAGGACCTACCTTTCTACTCAATATACAAATGGCTCT
Source organism: Stictocephala bisonia (assembly GCA_035578905.1). Taxonomy (NCBI): domain Eukaryota; kingdom Metazoa; phylum Arthropoda; class Insecta; order Hemiptera; family Membracidae; genus Stictocephala; species Stictocephala bisonia. Next base: position 22,679 of record JAQJVL010002122.1, read on the forward strand.
TTGAGAGCCCTCGATTCCGTAAAAGTGTACAAGTGACCTATGATAATACTTCCACATAATGTACAAGTGACTTTTGACAAGACTTGCTCACATCAATGGAACATAACGGATCTTCCTATCCCACATACGAATGGCTTCTGACAGGACTTACCTCCCAACCGATGTACGAATGGCTCTTTATGGGCCCTTCCTCTCACCCAATGTACAAATAGTTCCTGACAAGAATTCCTTCCTATCCATAATACAAATACTCTTTACGGGTCCTCCCTTCTACTTGACATGCAAATGCTTCCTGAAGGGACTTTGTCGTATGTAGGCTAACCTAGTCTAGGCCTATATGTAACCTAACTTGGTAAAACCTTCAAATCATGTTTAAGATCTACTATATAATGTTATTTTATGTTAGGCTACGTAGTAATAGGCTCAATTAATTGTAAATATATTAAATATTACATAATAGTATAATTTGAATTACCAGGCATGAGTAGAATCAAATAGGTTACATTAGAACTTTCCAGAAGCTTCATGAAGCTATGCAACTTTTATGTTATAATTAATAGTTAGTTATGTGTAAATATTACTAAATAGACTACTTAAAACAATAAACTTATTTCATTTATGCTTTAATATTAAACTTTTGACAATTGTAGGATAAAAGATGTCATACTGTCGTATTTTGACATTGACAACAGAATGTTCTATAACTTTCTTCTTTTTGTTGTAATATGTTCCATGGCTTCTGGAACCTTCGGGTCGAGTTTGTTCTTGAAATTCTAGATTGTAACAAATGTATATAAGGCGGTTGCACCGCTGTTATGCTAGTCAGTCAAGTAGTTTTCAGTAGTAGTTTTGAGTTCTCAGTCAGTGAGTGATTGTTCAATTAGTTAGTGTGGAACAACTCGGATATTGCGGTAGTGCAAATCATTGTGAGTTGTGAGTTCAGTGTTATTGTGTTTCAAGGTGAATAAACGCTTGTGTACTTAAACTGCGTGTGTGTTATTTTCGTGTCCCTAGTGATATACTGTACTGTATAGTAATCGCTAGTGTTGTGACGACAAATTGGCGACCGTGACAGGATATTACGACAGGACATATTCTACAGGATGAAAATCGACCAAATGACAACATCGATATTGCGCGCGGCGCTGGAGGAGCGTGGTTTGCCGAAGGGCGGTGGAAAATATGACCTCGAGTTACGTTTACGCCAGGACGTACAGGATAAAGGACAGAACCCAGAGGAGTTCGACTATCAGGAGCCCCCACCACCAGCAGCGCCGACGGATATGGTGAGTACCATAATCGCGCAAATTTCGGCGCAGCTAGCAGCCCAGTCAGAAAAGCTAGCAACCCAGTTAACAGAGATAAAGAATGAATTGGTCTCCCTAAACAATAAGATAAGCGAAAATTATATAAAATTGGATACTACTATGAAAGATGATACAAAAGAAATCACAGAAAAGGAAGTCAGAAAGGAAGGTGAAGGTGAGCCTGTCAAACCTGATGCATCTGATTCAACGTCAGAAGTAAATAAGGAAGAACCTAAGACTGAAACTGAGGTATCTACAGAAAAGCCAGAAGCACCAAAACAAGAACGAGATGAACAAAAAGAAGAGAGTCCAAGTAGAGAAGTTAACAAGGAAACTGAGAAAAAAGAGGAAGAATCTATGGAGGTAGACGAATCTGGTAAAAAAGAACCAGACAAAACAGATGCAGAAACTGGGGGAAAAGAAGAGAAAGAAGAAAAGGAAGCAAAAAAAGATGATAAGACAGTTAAAGAGAAGGGAGAAGGGGAAGAGGATCCTGAGAAGAAGAAGTAACTAGGCCTACCAGAGGATGAGGAAGAAGAAGTGGGCACAGAAGTGATAAAGCAGGAAGCTGAGAACACAGATCCGGCGTATTGGGTTAAGCTGCTGAGGCATCATTATGAGCAGCAACAAGAAGACATCAGCAGAACTCTTGGAAAGGGCAAACGTGTCAGGAAACAGGTCAACTACACTGATGGAGGTGTTGTAGAAAGAGAGAATGTGGATGCTTCTTGGCAGGAGAACCTCTCCGATTATAATTCCGACTTTTCTGCACCTTCTGATGATGACAAAGAAGATGATGACTTTGATGAAAAAGCTGATGGAATTGAAGGAGGGAGGAAGAAAAGGAGGCCGGAAAGGCGAGAGGAGAAGGACAGACCACTGCCGCCCCTTCTGCCAAGAGTTGGTGGTAATATTGAGGTACTTGGTTTCAACGCCAGACAGCGTAAGGCCTTCTTGAATGCTATCATGCGCTATGGCATGCCTCCACAGGATGATTTCAACTCACAATGGTGTTCCAGACTGGTGCGAGACCTGCGTGGGAAGCGTGAGAAGAACTTTAAGGCTTATGTTTCACTCTTCATGCGGAATCAGATGATTCTACGTGGGGGAGACGTAAAAAAAAAAAAAAAAAGAAAAGAAACCAAGGATCATCAGGAAGGAGGAAATTTAAGAAAAACCAAAAATTTACTATTGAAGATGAACTCCCTGAAACGGAAACATCCAAAATAAAAAAAAAAAAAAAAAAAAAAAAAAAAAAAAAAAAAAAAAAAAAAGAAAAGACAAAGAAAAATCAAATATGGAGGGCTTGACGATTTAGCGTTGAAGATACTACCTCGGACTCTTCGAGAGAACACCCAAGCCGAAGAAGAGGATCAACCACGGATACCTCCTTCACAGGCTGGTGATGAAGCTACTGAATCCAACAAAGATCAACAAACACCGATACTTCTGGATGATCATCATGATGAAGATTTTAGACTTAGGAATAGATATAATTTAAGACCTAGAAAAGTAAGAAATGTATAAAACAGATATTGAAGGTTTTGGGGGGGACAATTGTCGTATGTAGGCTAGCCTAGTCTAGGCCTATATATAACCTAACTTAGTAAAACCTTCAAATCATGTTTAATATTTGCTATATTATGTTATTTTATGTTAGGCTACGTAGTAATGGGCTCAATTAATTGTAAATATATTAAATATTACATAATTGTATAATTTGAATTACCAGGTATGAGTAGAATCAAATAGGTTACATTAGAACTTTCCAGAAGCTTCATGAAGCTATGCAACTTTTATGTTATAATTAATAGTTAGTTATGTGTAAATATTACTAAATAGACTACTTAAAACAATAAACTTATTTCATTTATGCTTTAATATTAGACTTTTGACAATTGTAGGATAAAAGATGTCATACTGTCGTATTTTGACATTGACAACAGAATGTTCTATAACTTTCTTCTTTTTGTTGTAATATGTTCCATGGCTTCTGGAACCTTCGGGTCGAGTTTGTTCTTGAAATTCTAGATTGTAACAAATGTATATAAGGCGGTTGCACCGCTGTTATGCTAGTCAGTCAAGTAGTTTTCAGTAGTAGTTTTGATTTCTCAGTCAGTGAGTGATTGTTCAATTAGTTAGTGTGGAACAACTCGGATATTGCGGTAGTGCAAATCATTGTGAGTTGTGAGTTCAGTGTTATTGTGTTTCAAGGTGAATAAACGCTTGTGTACTTAAACTGCGTGTGTGTTATTTTCGTGTCCCTAGTGATATACTGTACTGTATAGTAATCGCTAGAGTTTGACGACAACTTCTATCCTGTCCAACATAGAAAGGATCTTGATGGAACCTCTCTCCTATACATTAATGGCTCTATATGGCTCTTAACTCCTAGGTTATTTACAAATGGATCCTGGAAGACTGGATCCATACATTTAGAACAGTTTATCAATAGAGGTATTAATGTTTTATCAGCTGTAATATTTAGATTGTTGCTAAATTCAAAAGTCATATTTACTTGCCATTATTTATTTATCAGCTTAAAGCCTAACAAAAATTACATAGTAAAAATACAAACCATGGCATATTGTGTTGGGTGTGGCGTAATATTCTTGAAGGCCCAGGTGAGGTTTTGGTGTGTAGCCAACTGCCGAGTGAAAGTTCTGGACTGCTGGCAGCAGAGCCTTAGAAGTCCATAGTAAGCAGGTAGCATGGCTCGATTGAACAACACCACTTCCTGATCTTCATGATCAGCTCTGAGCCAACAAACATCATTCTCAAACAATGTATTAATAAACTACATAAATATATTTCCCCATTAGTTTAAATAATACAAAATTGAAATAGAATATTTACAAATACTTGTGCCTATTGAGAATGAATGTCAAAATATTCTCAACATCTTTGTGCTGGTTTCATGTCAGTTGGAGTGGGATGGCGTGGCTCATAATTGACCTAACACTACAAATATTTTCAAAGTGATTTCTCTACATGGAATTTGATTGACTCATAGATCAATATAATATAAGAGATAGGGATTCAGCTAATTAACTTATCTGAGAAAATGACAAGAACAAGAAATCACAATTACAAGAAACATAAATAAGGCACAATATAAAGTAGAACAATTATTTTTAGTCTATGATTAATTATAATAAAATGTAATTATCTTCATGGATAGGCTTCCACGGTCGTCACTATCACTAACATATTCTAGGTCTTTGGGGTTCGACCGCGTCACTGGGCTATGTACAAACATTGCCGACGTTTCGGCCACATTACAGTAAGCCATTCTCAGGGCGAGACGATCACAGTCACAGAATTCGACTGGCAGGTATGGGCCGGGCTCGTAGGTTATATATCCGCCTGGTGGTGGTGGGGGTGTTCTGGTAACTTCCATACCGTTCCAGTCCTTCTTGGCTCCGGCCGCTTCTGGAATGTTCTAGATTATTTTTGATGCGTGGGGACTGCTGGCCTCCCTTTATGCATTGTACTTTTAATTTACTTAAAATAGGTTTCCACGTATTACTTAATTCTAATCCACTATCTTTATTAAAATTGTCAGTAATTGTATTTTTTGTATTTTATATTTTTTTTATAGCTTCTAATAGCCTCTTTACGGTTGTATTTTTATTTCTATAGCTTCTAAGATTTTTCTTTCGAAATAATTATCAGAATTTACTAAAACACTAACTTTGTCAAATTCTATTTCATGATTTGTTTTAAACGAATGGTCGGCAATTGCAGAATGTTCTACATCATTACTTTTAGTGCACCTGATGTGTTCTTTTATTCTAGTTGACCAATCTTCCAGTTTCCCCCACGTAGCACCTGCCACAGCTACATTTGATATGGTAAACACCAGAAGTTTGTAGCGGAAATTTCTCTTTCGTTGAGCATAAAAATTGTTTTATTTTTGTAGGTGGTTTGAACACGGTTTTTATACTATGTTTATTTAAAACTCTGCTTATTGTTTTCTGTAATTCCTTTGACATATGGTAAAATGGCGTAGTTTTTTCTTCCTTCTTGTTGTTGTTCTATGGGCGCTCTTAATTTTCCTTATCTGTTAATAGCCTTGTTAATTTCAAACGTCCTGTATTGGAAATTAACAAGGCTATTAACAGACAATCTGTGACTGTGATCGTCTCGCCTTGAGGATGGCCTACTGTAATGTTGCCGAAACGTCGGCGATGTTTGTACGTAGCCCAGTGATGCGGTCGAACTCCGAAGACCTAGAATTTGTTAGTGAAAATGTAATTAGTTAAATAATAATTTTTAATCATCTATAATATATATTATTTTTCAAACTATTTATTTGTAATCTCCTCTCGAGAGGTAAAGAGAAAGTGAATTGACCTGTCTAAACTCAATCTACTTTTGATGCTCAAATCATATTGTAACTGGTTCCCTGAATAACACCACACCAAGAAATCAATACCCAAAATCCCAATAGACAGATACCCAATCTTTCACACATCTATGGCCTATGGGGCATTTGAGAGATTATTATTTTTCATATTGGTCCAGTTTTCATAAATGCTTGGAAGACATAGTTAAAATGGTACTCGTTCACAGCTGCACAGCTGTTACAATTATTTCATTAACGTTAAGACATAATTATATGTTATTCAGAGAAAGTAGAGAATGAGGCTCCACCTGTCATTTTGTAAAGATGCTGGCCAATTAGAAGAGTGTTCACACACTCTTAATTTATAACATGACTCATTAATTGGCATCCTCATCAGTTAGGTTCAAGCAGTAAGTCTGGTTATACATACATAGTTGTCATGAAATATTTACTATGTTGGTGCTGTGTGGTGCTAAAATTATTTTTTAATAGAGTTACTATTTTAGTTTTTAAAATAAGATATGGCGTAAATATAATTCTGTATATTATGTAACAAGTCAATCCATGAACTTTTAAATATGGATCTTCAGTTGCAAAGAACAAATATGGACAATTGTTCATAGTCAGAAAAAGCAACGTATTATTTATGTGTATAAAAGTTTAGAGGTTGAACATCAAAGTATATTGATTGATGTTTATATAATTTTTTCATTGTGAATTGAGTTTATAGAATAGAAGTCATACTCAAACCAATAAGACAAAGAACAACAAAAACATAGGCATATCAAGAAGAGTAAACTAATATATAGCTCGCAAAGGGTTTTTTATATTCAATAAGTTATTTTTGGCATTTCGTTGAAGTGTAACAATATACTCCATTTCTCTCTCTAAATTGGATAGCAAGTTAACTCCATAAAGTAATAATTCATCAACATAAAACCATAAGATTTTATATAAAGAGGAAAATCAATAAATATATAATGTTTTGTTGGTTATGGATTATTCATGGTGACTATCTGTTGAGATTTATAATTGCTTTTAGTTTATAAACACAATGTTTTAGAAGATGAAAAAAGTTCTCCTGTTCTCAGTTGAGATATAATTCAATCTTCATAAAGTTCAATAAAATAAAATTCTGGTATTCCTCAGTAAACAATGTCTGTTAATTGTGGCAGACCTTTTCTATTGAATTTTGGAGTTTGTACCATGATGTGTCTTGTCTCCATTTGCTTACCATAGAGGCTTGCCAGAAGCGAGAGTTAATTTCTATATTACTTTCTTTACATTTGGATTAGCAATTGAAAAAAAAGTATGACTATGCAGTAAACTGTAGAATGAAGATTCAACTAAGGTGATTATTTGTATAGTACAATGGCTTTAGTGTAAAACAATGAGTATTGTGTTCATGTATGGCTTGGTACTACTTATTTCAGTGACACGCTTTTATAATACATTAAACCTTGGGACCTGTAGAAGCTATTTGTCTATGTTTATTGGGAGTTTTGAGTGTCTTATTAAAAAATCGAAGCTTTTTTAAATTTTGTACTAAAATTCAAACTATGTATGTATCATTTTATAGAGGAGAAATAGATCTTTCAGGAACTATATTTTTTTATTTAAAATTTAACAACATTTAAAATAAATATTACATTTTCAATATTTATGGGCAAAAATAAAAATAGGTACGTATTGCAATTGTTTCATTTTAATAATATTACACTTTTTTATTTTTGTTTATTTTACTAGGAATGCATACAGTAATAATATTTATGACATTCTAAAAGAAAAAAAATGTGTGTTTACATAATAATATATGTTGGCTAAGGCATATGAAGGCCTAAGAAAAGTCAGGGTCTGCATCAAGGTTATCTATAAATTCGCCTTCAGAGCCTGAATCGTAAACAAGGTCACAGATTATCTCGTACTGGACAACAGAAGAATGTTTTTCAACTTAATTTTCTTCAAAACTACAATTATAAACGTCATTATCTTCTGAGTCTGATAACTCACCTAAGATCATGTGAAGTGTATGTTTGTCCAAATAGTCACCCACTTTCAATATTTATAAAACTAAAAACCATAGGTAAAAATATTACTTTTGAGTCCTAAAACTACATTACAGAAATAAAACACTAATAACTAGTAAATAATGTGCCCAGAAAGATCACATGCGAAGCAAACAATGTTAAGGCTGACTGCCAACGCTGGAAACGAAACAGACGACAGGTCTCAGTCAGCTGACTTTACACAACTATGCAGTTTGTCAGAATAAATATTTGTTAAACCAAACAAAATAACCACATTAAAACATAGACATACAGACTGAATCACTATTGGTTGAGGAGCATTACTGAACGTCAGAAGAAGGTTATTACAGTAAAGATGAAAAACTTAAAGAATACAATAGCGAAGCCTGACGTATACTTAGGCGAAGTATGCAACGGCGCAAGCGTGGCACCCTGAGCTATGCTCAGGCGTAGGCTACAATGTGTTAAGAAGAGTCTTATCAGTCTATCTGCCTTATTTTTAAATATATAGCCACCGACGTCAGTAGACGTAACAATCCATTTTATATATATATATCAATGATATATATACATATTTTATTTCCATCCAACTTACGTTCTGACAGTCCTTCCCACCCACCTAACATAAGCCTTGACGGCCATTTAATTCACCAAACATATGTCTTGACAGGCCTTTCCATTCACCCAACATAAGTCTTGACGGTTCCTCCAACATAAGTTCAAATAAAGTAAATTACAATCCGTTCATACCAATGATATCTCTCTATCTGTATGGGTGGATAGGAAGGTCATCACCACCATACATATATTGGTAGGTGGTATCAATATCACAGAACAACACTACAGTTTGTGGATGGATGGGTGTCGGTTGGCCGATGTTATTTACATCCTCCATCTGAATGTGCAAAGTATTGTGGTCTGATAACTTAATGAAAAATAAGTAGTGCGAGTCATCTTTGTCTGCACGTCAAAATTGTATTCTTCTCATTTATTTTTAGTTGTTTTGTGTCATATGTTGTGTATAGTTATTTGAAATATTGTTCTCTGCATGAATGGCCATCACGTGACACAGGTTTATATTAAATTTGTGGCTATAAATAGTGAGGCAAAATGGCAGGCACAGCCGACAACGTCCTCTACAGTTTAGCACTGTGTGGTATGGTTACGCCAGTGAATTTGTTCACTTATCATTGTTGTAAATAAGTAACTATTGCAAATACTGAAATCTAAAATATAGTGAACAAAGGATATAATGTACAATTTTTGTGTAGTTTGTTCTATACAATTTAATTTTACTTTTTTTCTACATTTTCTCATTAAAATGTATATCAATTCTATTTAAAAGTTATATTGAAACCGATTATAGCTTATTGTTCCTTATAACTTTTGTAAGCTCATTAATTATTTTTATTTAGTACATTTTGTTTCTGTAAAATTTGACTATATTTGACATTTAAAAAACATTGTATTACAATGTATATTTAAATACAATATAGATGTTTAATTTCACCCTATAATGCCTAATTAAATCAAAAGAAAGTTAGCTTTAGATATTTAATTTTTTTATTTCTAACTATGCATGGCTTAATATTAGAGTGTTTCTCTGAGATCAAGAGAAGTTTGTTATCTACTTAAAATAATATTAGTTTATAAATACAAAATTATTGGAAATCTCAATTAAATCTTAACCATGAATAACTTTTATGTTTATCTGCATATATATTACTTAATAGGAAAATACAACATTGAAAAAAAAAATTACCTGAAATATAAAATTTACATAATTCTAAATATAAGGACTCACAGAATGTAGTTGAAAGCAATATTTTTGATTATGTGAGCATTCTGGAGGATTAGCTGAATGTTCTCAGGACAGTCAGTGGATACATGATACCAAAACATGAGCAGCGCCTGCTTGTTGTGGTGGACTGGAATACCAGGTTCTGACAATTTGGGGTGGAACAGTTGCCACAAGTCCAGTAGGTAGGGGCCAAACTGCAAAGGACAAACACTTCATTAAAATAGTCGTTACTTTTGTCTAAAATGCGTTCAATTTCACTTGAAAATATAGGGTCAAAATGGTTTCTCCTAGCCATATTTCACTTACATAACTAAAATAAAACAAGAATGTAATAAACTTTCATCTAAGTAACAACAATATCACACACATCAAAACACAAGCAGCAACTGAACATCAACTACAAATACAACACGAACTTTGTTATTGTTTTCTTCAGATGGGAAATAAACCAGTTGCGGTTAGTCTTCCTCGGACTACCAGAGTCAAATATGAATGTAGCGCTGCTAATATATATACTAAACTGCTTTATGAGAACGCTTAGTCTTATAGTTTGTTTACTCTATTCAAACTATGTTATGTCACTAAGAAATGGAGTTTGTTGAAAAAATATTCACCATTTGATAGTGGCTTATAAAACAATTGATGCATAGTTTTACCAAATATTTTATTTTTATTGCAAAGTAAAACATAATATGACTAACAATTCATGTTTATTTAATGACATTAACTATAATACAACATTCATAACAATAACAAAATGTTACGTTACCAACAAGGAACAGTTCTGTGATGGCCTACATGGGCCATGCAACATCATCAAGGACAGTTCCATGAAAGTAGGCCAATGGGGTAGTAAATAAAATTATAAAAAAATGTATTCACTCGTCACAAAATGTCCGGAACCACTGAAATTTTCATACAATTTGGAGGGGAGTTAGTTTTTGTATCACAGAGACTCAATAAGAAAGGATTTTCAAATCCCATTTCTAAGGAGTAGAAACAGCCCTTCAACATTTCCTTTTTATCAATAAGAGTAACAATGGCACTAATTTATAATTTATTTCAAACAGCTGATACAAAAACATAAACATAACATATAAGGTTGTTTTAATTGAAATGTTAAGGTCATTTCTACTCAATGTGACGTGACTGCACTACTTTGCATTCCCTTAAAGTAGAACTATACTTTTTTCTACACTATACAACTTTGTTATACATGAGAACAGTAGCAGAATCAAGTTTTTATATGACAATAATGATGACTTTGATATGATTGATGGTTTACAAAGAATCAAGAAAGGAAGGTTAAGCAAATATTGAGAACCACACCGTAAGAAACACAAAGAGTAATAAATTCTTCATTCAAACAAAATTCAACTTATGTGTAACCTTTTACTTTACCTAAATAGTAAAAAATAAAACATAAAATAAACAAATTGCCTTAACAGTTTGAAAAATTAATCTTTTTGAAGTATTTTATTGTGAACAGTTCTATTTAATTACTGTTATTGTATAGAACCTACCATGATTAACAAAAATATTTAAGTAAATATTTATTGTATGTTGATTGAAGGCTGGATGTATGAAGTTTGGCAGCTGATATATGTTGAACCTGATAAGTTTTTATGTTCTAGAATGTTATTTTTAATGTAATGATTTTACACAATACATAAATATAATATTCAATACTTTATTCGCTGGATAACATAGGCCATATGCCTATTAATGAATTGATAATTGTTTTACTCCGTGGCCAATTAGAGGGGAGATGACCTTGACACACCCCTCTCTCACATCTCATTGTTCATTTGACTCAACTAATTTTGCTCCTGTTCTCGCATTCCGAAGTCTAGTCTCTTTTCCACTTACGTATGAGATTTGAACTCATCTGATTTATTCATGTCAAGCAAATATAATATTTCAACAACTGAGCCTACGCACAGGCTATCTGCCCATGTAGGCTCATTTCTTATTGTTATTATTTAGCTTAAATAATTTCTATTATATATACATACCTGTTCAAATTTAAACTTTATTTATTTTGTAATATTGTTTAGACTAAGTTTATTTTTTGTACCTCGTTTCTTAAGCTTTTCAATATTTGTATTTTTAATATGGAAATAAACGTTAATTCATTCACCTTTTTAATATCCTCTGTTTTGATGTATGTTGTACAACCAGTTTCGTGGCGACCTACCACATCATCAGGTATATCCTCTGTTGTGATTCATCGTCAAATTAAAATTGACACATACAATTTGATTAAAACATTAATATAATAACACATACACAAATATACAGTTGTGGAGCGTGCACGCATCTTAGGTCTGGTAAAACCAATATCAATATATTGCATTAATATCCAGAAGTAGGAATCATGAATTCTACTGTTAATGAAGTTTATTCAACAAGAGAAGTACCGATGCCAGCTGAGTTAGGGATTGAAATGCTGCCACACTAGCAAT